>CM061142.1:601949447-602198704 GCA_030789695.1 Scilla litardierei | reverse complement strand
TGCACGCTGCATCGCTGATAAGATTACGACCGTCAGGTAGTCAATCTTATTCTCCGATGCAACTTGCATATGGGAACCCGCCCGATATCTCTCACTTGAGGATATTTGGATGTGCTGTCTATGTCCCCATAGCGCCACCGCAGAGAACCAAGATGGGTCCTCAACGGCGTCTTGGTATCTATATTGGTTTCGGCTCACCATCGATCATTAGATACCTCGAACCCCTTACAGGGGACGCCTTTAAAGCACGTCTAGCAGATTGTGAGTTTGATGAAAGCACCTTTCCGAAACTAGGCATTAACACACAGAAGCCAGAAGCTTCAAAGACCATTACATGGGACACAAAGACTCTATCCCATTTTGATCCGCGTACAAATCAATGTGAAGAAGAGGTCTTGAAGATCCTTCAAATTCAAAACACAGTTCACATTTTACCGGACAAATTCACTGACAACCAGAAGATTGTCAGATCACACGTCCCTGCTGCAAATACGCCAGCTAGGATTGACATACCCAAAGATGGATGCAATCCACCTGCAGCAGAAGCGGCCGTACCTCAACAAAAAAGAGGACGACCCCCATGCTCCAAAGATAAGAACCCTCGAAAGAGGAAAAATCCTGGAGCAACAATAACGATACCACCACAGGATGCTGAGCTCAGCCCAGCTACCTCTCCCCTCCTAACAACCCCTGAATAGGAAAATATATGAGAAATATCATTAAATTATGTACGTACTGGGGAGGTACTGGACAGAAAAAGCATAATCATCGATGATAACTTCGCGCTCATTATTGCCACTCACGTCACTGAATACGACGATAAAACCGATCCACGCTCTCTAGCAGAATGTAAACGCAGAGAGGATTGGCCAAAGTGGAACGATGCAATAGGAGTAGAGCTGGACTCACTCTCGAAGGGCAAAGTTTTTGGACCTGTAGTCCTAACACCAAAGAGTGTTAAACATGTGGGATATAAATGGGTATTCGTGATAAAAAGAAACGAGAATAACGAGATCGTGCGTTACAAAGCGCGCCTTGTTGCACAAAGCTTTTCCCAACGACCAGGAATAGACTATGACGATACATATTCCCCGGTCATGGACGCGATCACTTTCCGTTTCATTATAGGCCTATCCACAAAGGAAGGTTTGGATATGCAGCTCATGGACGTTGTGACTGCATACCTATATGGAAATATAGATAAGGACATCTATATGAAAATCCCAGATGGATACAAACTACCGACAAAAATGACAGAAAGACCTCGGGACGTCTACTCTGTCAAACTCCAGAGATCACTGTATGGTCTAAAACAGTCAGGTAGAATGTGGTACAACAGACTCAGTGAATTCCTAGTGCAACAAGGATTCACAACAAATGAAGTCTGCCCTTGCATCTTTATAAGAGAAAAGGGAACATGATTCGTGATTATTGCCGTCTACGTAGACGACCTGAACATCATCGGATCTCCTGAAGAGATAGGTGAGATATCCAAAAGTCTCACACAGACTTTTGAGATGAAGGACCTTGGCAAAACGAAGTTCTGCCTAGGCCTACAAATTGAACACTTAAGCGGAGGAATCCTGTTACACCAATCGATATACACAAAGAAAGTGCTGAAAAACTTCCTTATGGACAAATGTCATCCGCTTAGCACACCAATGGTCGTTCGATCATTGGAGGTCGACTCAGACCCCTTCCGACCGCTGGAAGAGGGGGAGGAAACACTGGGTCCTGAAGTACCCTACTTAAGCGCAATTGGAGCACTCCTATACCTGGCAAACTGCACGCGTCCCGATATAGCGTTCGCAGTTAACTTACTAGCCAGATACAGTTCTGCGCCCTCAAAACGCCACTGGAACGGAGTTATGCAACTTCTGCGTTACCTCCAAGAGTCTGTGGACATGAGACTATACTTCAAGAAAGGTGTATCCTCCGACTTGGTCAGTTATGCAGATGCAGGATACAGGTCCGACCCACATACCGCAAAGTCCCAGACCGGTTTTGTGTTCACATACGGTGGGACGGCCATCTCATGGAGATCCGTGAAGCAGACATCGACAGTAACCTCATCCAACCACTCCGATCTCATTGCGATCCACGAAGCTAGCAGAGAATGCTTTTGGCTTCGATCAGTCATCAACCATATCCTCAAGACCACCGGCCTGAAGACGGGAGATCTTGGACCTACCACCATGTATGAAGACAATGCTGCCTACATCGCTCAACTACGAGGTGGCTACATCAAAGGTGACAAGACGAAGCACATATCCCCCAAGATCTTCTGGACGCATGAACAGCAAGTGGACAACCAGATCGACATCCAGCAGATCCAGTCTTGCGACAACCTGGCAGACCTGTTTACTAAAGCTTTGCCTCGCAGCACCTTTAGAAAACTTGTACTAGGAATTGGGATGAGACAGTTGAGAGATTTACAAACCTGAAGCTTGTGCTTATCAGGGGGAGTTAATGTTGTGTTGTACTCTTTTCCTTGGCTACTGGTTTTTCCCACTGGGTTTTCCATAGCCAAAGGTTTTAACGAGGCAGCCACATCAACTCTGGATCCAGAAGTATCCACCTCTGATGTTATCCATCGATCAGGGGAAGTTACAGAGACTTGTACTCTTTTCCCTTAGCCACTGGTTTTTCCCACTGGGTTTTCCTTGGCGAAGGTTTTAACGAGGCAAGTACTCTTAAACTTAAGGATCCAGAAGTATCCATAGACCCATGATCAGATAAGCTCTATGAACCCTGAAGCGTTCATCACGGCTTACAACAATGGATGGATAAGGGGAAGTGTTATAAACGGGCTTTTGGTGGGCCTACCCGTTAGTGGGTATCCACCCATTATGTAACCCTACCACTATAAATACAGGGCTATGGATTCCATAACCACCATGTTTACAACAATAAGACATTTTCTCTCTTTTCTATTAGGGGTTTTATAGAACCTTACAGTAGAAAGAGATGAGACCTTTCTTACTGCTTCCGTCGTAAAAGGAGGTTGATGTAGTGGGAGAGCTAAGGTGGATGTAGTGGGAGATTCATTAAAACCAAAAACATAAATATGGAGAAAAAACCATGAGAAAAAGAAAATTATTAAAAGAGTCCAATAATACTACTGTTATGAATGGGCACTAATAATTCTTATATATATATATATATATATACTAGTCATAACCCGTTCCCGCGGGCACGGTTCATTTAAGATTTCCTTCGCGAAATCTTTGTTCCCTGAAAAATTATTTCCACAACCAAAATTTAATAGAACAATAAAGTAGCGTAAAAATATTTAGCGCCACATGCATCTTCGGCGCGGGCATCTTCGGCGCGAAACAACAAATTCGGCGTAGACGCCTTCGGCACAGAACAACAAATTCGACGTCGAACAACAAATTTGGCGTGGGCCCCTTCCTTGTCGAACAACAAATTCATTTAAAATGTTCCAACTTCAAAATCTTAGATCCTCAAATTTTAAACGAATAGCAATAACTAAAGCGTAATAATTGTTATTTAGTTTCACCAAAAATTTTAGTTCTCACAAAATTTTGTTCTCTCCAAATACATTCGTCCCTATTTTCCAAAAATTTTAGTTCACCCAAAAATTTAGTTCCCCTAAATTTTTTATTCCTCCAACATTTAGTTCTCTGCAGATTTAGTTCCCCCAAAATTTTAGGAGTTTCTCATAAAATTTTCATAAGATCTCATCCTACACATAGACTCCTCATGATTTAATCATCATGTTGATACATTTGATCTTCCTGGTGAGACAATTATTTATAGTGCATGCATTGTTATGCTAGATATGATGTTCTTTCAATTTGATCATCCTGTTGAAACTGTGCTAACGACATGTTGTATATCAATTGCTTACATTAAAGTATATATAAAACTTAGATATTGTAAAAGTTTATTATTTAAGTTTGATCATCCTCAGCATGAAAGAAGAGTAACAAACACAAAGCTTCTTTTTATACATAACTGAAAGATTGTTAACATCAAAACAATGTAACGCTGGAGCAAGTAGAGGCTTACATAAATACAAAGATCTTACAAATCTTTATTTATACAATCTCAAGAACCAACATCCCAGAAAAAACAGCTTCCTCAAAGCAAAGCTTTGTACAATATCCAACATCCCAAAAAATTATGTACCGAATTTTTAATACATAACAAATACAAAGATTTGTAAAATATCCAACATCCCAGAAATACGAAGCTTCTTTCTGGATAAATATGAAGCTTTTACAATATCTAATGTTCTTAAACTATTTGCTTTTTCCCCCTGAAAAATCCCAGAAATGCAATTAATCT
Source organism: Scilla litardierei (assembly GCA_030789695.1). Lineage (NCBI taxonomy): Eukaryota > Viridiplantae > Streptophyta > Magnoliopsida > Asparagales > Asparagaceae > Scilla > Scilla litardierei. Next base: position 602,194,390 of record CM061142.1, on the reverse strand, counting down.
ACCACCATCTAGTGTTCTTATAATGTTCTTAAATTAATAAACGGTCCATTGTGCATCAAAAAGCTCATACAAACACTAACTTCGACTTGGATCAAACTCAACAGTCCGCTTCTCTTGAACCTCGGCCTTCGCATCCATGGCCAAAACTCTTCCAAGCATCATAATAAGCACCAAAAAGATCAAATTTTTGAAGTCCGATTAAATATATACACGAAGATTTCCTGCAAATTTTTTACTTCCAAGTTACCAGAAAGAAGAGTAACAAATACTGTGGATAACGGTACATGTTTCCTTTCAATCTAAGTTGTAAAGAAGTTAGTATAATTCATGAAATATAAACAAAAGAAATCAATCAACTTATCATCAAAGGCTGCCAATAAGAATGCTAAAGTTGCGTCAGAAAGAGCATGTTACTCTTTTTTTGCTGAATTTCAAGAAAAGTATATACCCAACATCTAGTCTGCAATAATGCGATAATAAAAATCCCAAATGCCTACTCTTCGAAACCATATTTCGAAAGAAAACTCTCTATAATCTCAATTGATGGAGAAAACCATAGATAAATCAATTTATCCAGAAAAAAGAAACCGGCTTCATAATACACTTCAGGTTTCAAGCAGAATGTTTAATCACTGAAAATTAATTCGAGAGAATCCCTACACTGGTAGACAAAAAATGAAAATAAAGTAGAGAATGAATCATCGAGAGGGATGAGATTAAAAGAGATGAGATTTGTTGATACAAACTGAACAGAGAATTACAAACTGACAAATGTTGATACATTATGGCTTTCTCAACAGATAATTGAGAATTGTTAGAAAAAGAGAACTTCATTTAGAAAAATGTGATTGGATGGCACAAAGTTAGAATTGGATTGGATGGCACAAAGTTAAAAACAGAACTTCATTTGGGATTAATCCTCGCTGTTTTGGATTGGATGGCACAAAGTTGATACATTTAGAAAAATGTTGATCCATTCAGTGAAAAATATCCTGGAACTTGATCAAAATATAAGTTTCAGGAAACTTGAGGTCCTAAAACTAATTATTAATTAATAACTTGATGAATGCAAGTTTTGGGATATATAGTTTCAACAATTTCATTTTCATTTTAATCAAAATATAAGTTGCAGGATTTTAAGTTGTTCAAGTAGAATATCACATTTTCTTATAAACTATAAGTTCCAGGACATTCAAGACTTACCAATTAATACAGGAACCCATACAGAATGTCCTGGACATTTACCAAACTAAGTTCTCATACATTTTATGTCTCATATATATTCTGTATATACTGGAACTTATATTTTTATGGGTTCTCATATGAGAACCAATTAATACATGACATCCTATACATTTGCCAAACTAAGTTCTCATACATTTTATGGGTTCTCATACTACTTAAATAAACTAAATTCATGTATTAATTTGTTCAAGTTCCAGGATATTTGATCATAACGATATACTCTCCAATTTGATCACCATTATATTTGAGAACTAATACAGTTTTGTTGACGGAATATCATGTTTAACTAATATCATCCATTAAAAAAACTGAAGATTGAAGACTTCAAAAAACTTCAAAAAATCAGTATATAGCTGGAAATGCCAACATTTGCAACTTGGACACATCCTTGTGGAGAAGAATTCTTACAGTAATCAATGAGCAACCCGTATCGAGTGGAAATGCTGTGTTTCAAGTTGGAAATGTTGGGTTTCAGCTGGAGCGAGCAATCTTTACTATAATCCTTACAGTATTCATCTGGAAATGTTGTGTTTCAGCTGGAGCGAGCAATCCTTACAATAATCCTTGCAATATTCAGCTGGAAATGTTGTGTTTCAAGTTTAGAAGTAGTCCTTACAGCATGCAAACCGTACAAACCTTTTAAGACACAGAAATCAGCGAGCTTTATCCCAAATAAAAAAAGAACCCGAAAAAACAGTAAAAATCGCATTAAAAAAATCAAAACACAGAGAATTACATGATAGAAAGCAAGCAGAGAGGTGTGTGTTGAGAATAAATCACCGATTGTTACAAACGAAGATTCTCAGAGCGAGTTGGGAGCATGGGAAATTAATTTAACCTGTGTATTTTGCAATTTTATAGGGTAGATTCTCAGAGACAACAATTAATTTAACATGTTAGATCCTATATCAGACCACACCTACAAATATTCAAACCTTTATGCAAAAGGTTTTGCTATTCCTCCATTAAAAGAGATTTGAAGCTAAAATCACAAAATATAAGAAAATCAAGAACACTCTACCTTTTAGGACACCAATTGTTTCCCAAACTCTACCCATTTGTTCTTCACTGCTTGGGATGAACCGATCTTAGAAATTTGACTGCCTACTTTTTCATGTAAGAGAAATCAAATCAAAAGCAAGAAAAATAAACCATAATTATGCAATCAACAACACTCAAAAACCATCCAAACAAAAAAACAAACAAATAGCCACCTCAAGATTAGCCCTTAAGATCCCCTCGATGATAAAATCTGGAAATGGTAATGCCCCATTTACAAAACTTACTATTCCCTCATTTTTACATGGAGATTAAAAACTTACTATTTCCCTTTCCAGAATCTTTTTTGTTCTTATCAAAACTTACTATTCCCCATGTACAAATCTCCAATCACCTTTGCATGTAACATACCAAAATCCATTCAATGTAACTTTTTATTAACTTTAAACTCATTCAATAATAATAAAGTCGGCTCTAAATGGAGTTCTCAGTATGATCTTTGCATGGGTTGATCTTTGGGGTACCTGAAATAAGATGTGCATGCTGGCACTCATTTGGGCATTCTTACACATTAAATTACCTCCAAACTAATAAAATCGATTGAAGTTACAAATCTGCAACAGAGGAAGGAGTACCTTCGATAAATTACGAGAGACGCGGTTAATATAGCTACAGAAAACTAAAGATGCGACCTTTGAAATTGAGAATTCTGTGCCCTGGGAAATGGGTAGATGTTATGGATGCGTGGAAGTTTTGCCGATATCCATGGATGCGTGAGGCTCTTGCCGCCTGCACGAAACTTCTGTCCGAAACCCTGCGAACTCCTGAAAAATGCTATGCTCTAATGGAAAGAACAAATGATGTATCAGAGACATCAGGCTTCTACTCTATTTTGCGAAGATAGCGATCATGCCATTTACTGAACTAACATCTGCGATTGTGAGGGAACTAACATCTGTGATTACATCTGACATCTGTGATCGATGCCATTCGCTGAACTAACATCTTCGATTGTGAGGGAACTAACATCAGCGATCGATGCCAAATGATATGTCCAGTATTTGCCATTTGAACTAACATCTGCGATTACATGTAAAATAAAGCAACAAAGATCAAAAAATTTACCAAACACACCCGTATAGCCTTCAGGAATCGGAATAGTGGCCCCAAGCAAATTCCTCCCCCTGAAAAACGCTTCCTTTACGCTAAATCCATCCACCACAATGTCAAATTCGGCAAAATGATTCATAATCAACATCCAAAATGGGTTTGTATAATCATGAATTAATAGATGCATCCCTAAATGTGCAAAGTTTAATGCAAATATCTGATACAAAACCAAAAGTTGTAAACTAATTAGGAGTACACCAAGAACCCCACATACATTAAGCAAAATGCCTAATTAAGAGTACATTAAAAAGTAACCTTGATAAAAGAAAAATCTTATGATAAAAAGAGCCTTTCTTGCACTATAAACATTGATAAAAGAAATTGGACCTACAATTCAATGGTGGAGCCTAATCGTATGTTCTCGTGAAGAATCGACCAGAACAATCAAAAAGGAAAAGAGAGAAATTACCTAATCCATCAGCACCTCCATCATTGGCATGTTGCTTCTTTGCATCTGCCGCAGAATCATCAGCCTCTAAGATCTTCCCCTTGGATTCCCTCATATTTCAATCTTTGCATAGATCATCCCCGATTATGCCTTGTGAACAAATAATCTATGCAGCTTGTAACAATGTCACTCTTTCAGAATATAGGCACAAATAACTGCCTTTATTTACGACGAATATCAAAAGAATGCATCGAAGTCGTAACAACATCCAAAATGGGTCTGAGTAATCATGAATTCAGCAGATATATCCCTAAATGTGCAAAGTTTAATGCAAATAGCTGATACAAAAACATAAGTGGTAAACTAATTAAGAGTACATCAAGAACCCTCATGCTTTAATTTTGATGACGGAATCCTCGTCTCGGATATTTTCGGTAGAATCACTCGCCCTGTTTAAATTGTTCTGTTAATCCAAATAGCAAAAGGTTGGTGATTTAGCTTCTTCAACCAATTAGTGGGAATTGTGAAAAAATTGTATTAAAAATAACATTCAACTTGTTCCATTTTGCTGGCCAAACTAACAAATAAATAAATGGATGGTTCATCACAAATTGTGCTAAATTGTGCAGCCATACACAAAAGCAGATTTTATTTACATAGTAAAGTGATTCAAGTTAAACTCTTTCTTGATTCAATGTAATTAGTTGGGACAAATTCACATGAAAGTTATACAAAATTGAAAAATTAGAGGGTAAAACACGTGAATCAGCTTAAATTGGCAAATTATTCAGAAATAGGGATACCTTAGATCAATTTGACGCCGGATTTCTTGAGATCGATAGAAAACTATGATGACGATTGGAGAACAAAAGAGTAGACCTCGTCAGCTCCCCTTTGTGCCAATTCCAACCAAAGAGTCCCAGAGCCCTAAACTGCCACTGAGATGAGAGGTTTTTTTGGGGGGTTGATGGGGGGAGAGAGAGAGAGAGAGAGATCAGCTGGGTTTTGGGGAGGGAAGAGAGCGAGACATGGTGAGAGATTTAAAAAACCCAAAAAAACCAAAAAAAGCATAATAATGTTGTATGATAATGAACTCAAGAGAGAGAGAGAGAATTTCATTGCTAAGAATAAGTCGCAATAGCTAAGAGCCATGGTGCTCTATTTATATATCTCATAGTGGGGAGGCCAAAAGCCTTTAGGAGACCAAGGGTCCCCATTACTCTAAGTAATGGGGGCCTAATGAATGGGTAATGAAGGAGGGGAGGCCAAAGGCCTCCCTCATTCATAACACTCCCCCTTACACATTCATCACTTCGGTCTCAGCTACTGAGGCAAGGGGTGGATACTTATGGATCCAGAGTAAGTGTGTTTGCCTCGTTAAAACCTTAGCTGTGGAAAACCCAGTGGGAAAACCCAACAGCTTAAGGAAAAAGAGTGCAACCCACATGTTACTCCCCCTGATCCGTACAAGCTTCAGGCTTGCAGGTCTTTCAACTGTCGCATACCAATGTTCTTTACAAGCTTTACAAAAGTACATTTAGGCAATGCCTTAGTAAAAAGATCAGCTAAGTTGTTGCATGACTGGATCTGTCGAACTTCAATCTGCTTGTCGTTCTTCTGCTCGTGCGTCCAGAAAAACTTGGGAGAAATGTGTTTTGTCCTGTCGCCTTTGATGTAGCCCTTCTGAAGCTGAGCAATGCATGCGGCGTTGTCTTCGAATAGGGCAGTAGGCTCCAGATCACTGGTCTTCAGGCCAGTGGATTGGAGGATGTGTTGGACGACGGAGCGTAGCCAAAAACATTCTCTGCTCGCCTCATGGATCGCGATGAGCTCTGCATGGTTGGAAGATGCAGCAGTAGTGGTTTGTTTTACCGATCTCCAAGAGATAGCAGTACCTCCGTAGGTAAATACAAAACCTGTTTGAGATTTTGCCGTGTGCGGATCAGAGAGATAACCTGCATCAGCATAACCAAACAATTTGGGGGAGGCACCTCTCTGGTAGTAAAGTCCAAGATCAATGGAACCCTGAAGGTATCGCAGAAGATGCTTTACTCCGTTCCAGTGGCGCTTTGTGGGCGCAGCACTGTGTCTGGCTAGTAGATTAACTGTAAACGCTATATCGGGACGCGTACAGTTAGCCAGATATAGAAGTGCTCCAATGGCACTGAGGTAGGGTACTTCAGGACCCAGTATCTCCTCCCCCTCTTCCAGTGGCCGGAAGGGGTCCTTATGTACATCTAGTGATCTTACGACCATAGGAGTACCTAAAGGATGACATTTATCCATATGAAACTTGCGTAGAAGTTTCTTTGTATAATTAGATTGGTGTAATAGGATTCCACCTCTTAGATGTTCTATCTGTAAGCCAAGACAATACTTTGTTTTGCCTAGGTCTTTCATTTCAAAAGTATGTTTAAGGCTTTCAGATATCTCTTTGATCTCTGCAGGAGATCCTATGAGATTTAAGTCATCTACATATACAGCTATGATGACAAATCCTGTTCCCGTTCTTTTGATAAAGATACACGGGCAGACTTCGTTATTCGTGAATCCTTGCTGTGCAAGAAAATCACTTAGTCTGTTATACCACATCTTGCCTGATTGTTTTAGACCATATAATGATCTATGTAGCCTTACAGAGAATACGTCCCGAGGTATCTCTTTCATCTCTGGGGGTAGATTAAACCCATCAGGAAGTCTCATATAGATATTTTTATCTATATCGCCATATAGATATGCAGTCACAACGTCCATGAGCTGCATTTCTAGGCTTTCCAGAGAAGTTAGGCTGATTAAAAATCGGAAGGTGATCGAATCCATGACCGGGGAATACGTATCTTCGTAATCAATCCCCGGTCTTTGGGAAAATCCCTGGGCTACAAGGCGTGCCTTATAGCGAACGATCACATTATTTTCATCTCTTTTTCTTAGGAAAACCCACTTATATCCCACAGGTTTTACACCTACTGGTGTTTGGACTACTAGTCCAAAGACTTTACGTTTCAAGAGTGAGTCCAGCTCTACTCTTATTGCCTCGTCCCACTTTGGCCAATCATCTCTGCGTTTACATTCCTCTAGAGATCGTGGTTCGATGTCATCGTCATATTCAGTGACGTGAACGGCAATATCGAACGCAAAATCGACGTCGACGACTATGCTATTTCTGTCCAGTACTTCTCCAGTACGTACAAAATTTAATGATGTTTCTCCTATTGTTTCCTCTGCTGGGGAAATCAGGAGGGGAGAAGTAGCTGGTCTGAGCTCAGCATCATGTGGAGGGATAATCTTAGTATCGCCAGGAGTCTTCCTCTTTTGAGGAACTTTATCTTTTGAACCTGGTGGGCGTCCTCTTTTCATTTGAGGTACAACCAATTCTGCTGCCGGTGGGCTGCATCCATCTATGGGGATGTCAATCCTAGCTGGCGTATTGGCAGCAGGGACGTGTGAACGGACAATCTTCTGGTTGTCCGTGAATTTATCCGGTAAAAGATGTACTGTATTCTGGATGTGAAGGATCTTCAGGATCTCATCTTCACACAGATTAGTACGCGGATCATATAGGGACAAAGACTTCTGGTCCCAACTAATGGTCTCAGAAGCTTCTGGCTTCTTAGACTGTGTGCCCAGTTTTGGAAAAAATTTCTCATTAAATTCACAGTCTGCAAAACGTGCCTTGAATGCGTCACCCGTCAGGGGTTCAAGGTATCTGATAATAGAGGGCGAATCAAACCCAATATATATACCTAGACGACGCTGAGGACCCATTTTGGTCCTCTGCGGTGGTGCTATTGGGACATATACCGCACAACCAAACACTCTCAAATGAGAGATATCCGGAGGTGCGCCGTATGCTAGTTGCATCGGGGATAAAGTGTGACCTCCAGAGGGTCTTATCCTAATAAGTGATGCGGCATGTAAAATAGCATGCCCCCAAGCATCCACAGGCAACTGGGATTGCATAAGCAATGGACGTGCAATCCATTGGAGTCTCTTTATAAGGGACTCAGCTAATCCGTTTTGGGTGTGAACATGTGCTAAATGATGTTCAACTTCAATACACGTTGCCCGGCAATAGTCTTCGAAGACTTGTGAAGAGAATTCTCCCGCATTATCAAGACGTAGTTTCTTGATTTGGTTATCGGGGAAATGAGCACGCAACCTTATTATTTGTGCCAATAGCTTTGGAAAAGCTAGGTTGCGGGTGGACAAGAGGCACACATAAGACCATTTGGTTGATGCATCAATCAGTACCATGAAGTACCGAAATGGGCCACTTGCGGGGTGAATAGGCCCGCAAATGTCACCATGAATTCTCTCAAGGAAGCCAGGAGACTCTAATCCCACTTTCAGGAGGGATGGTCTCGTTATTAGTTTTCCCTTAAAACAAGGGAGACATGGAAATTCACCCTTTTGAAGAATCTTCAGGTTCTTCAATTTGTGTCCACGGGATTCAGTGATGATGCGGCGCATCATTGCTGTTCCAGGGTGACCAAGTCTATTGTGCCAGAGTTGGAATTCTGGTAGTGATTGGCACGTCTGGTGTTCAATCATATTGGCTTCTACTGGTTGAATGTATGTTTGGTATAGACCCGACGGGAGTCCCTTGAATCGCTCGTAGATGATCTTCCGGTCATCTTTTTGACGAGTTACAATTAGATATTCAACCTTATTTTTATCCCTGGTCTCTAAGTGATATCCGTTTAAACGGAAATCCTTGAAACTTACGAGATTTCTGTTTGATATAGGAGAGAATAATGCATTATTAATTTGAAGTCTTGTGTTATTTGGGAGCAATATAATTGCTTCACCAGTTCCTTCGATTATTTGGGACAGTCCTGAAATTGTGATAACAGGACCGTCATATTTGTTTAAGCTATTAAAATAGCAATGATCGCGAAGGATTGTGTGCGTCGAGGCACTGTCCACTAGGCACTCAGACATCATCTATATAAGCCAAAAAAAGAAATTTTATTTGAGGGAAAATGTAGACAACATTCATAAATAAAAGTCCGCACTAAAGCAAATAACAGATGAAGATACATCGAATTCTAAATGCATAGATAAATGATGATGCTCAATCTAGCAGATCGTCGTTCTCGAAGTCTTTAGCAGTAAAGACTGTTGGCGGCTGTACACCTGCCAAGTTTGTTTCAGGTCGAGACTTCTGGATCGCCTGGTATAGATCCTGTAGGTGGCGAGGAGTGCGGAAGTTTCTGGACCAATGGCCAGTCATGCCGCATCTATGGCATTTGTCCTCCCAGGTCTTCTTTGGAAGTGACACGTGCTTGGTGTCCTTTCGCTTCCAAGTGAAGTTTCTTTTCCCTTTATTGTTTTTGTTTGTCTGGGGAGCTGCACCTCTTGGTTGCTTCATTACCGCTTTCCCTTTAGTATTTTTAGTCTTCCTCTTATTTTTCCACTTCTGGGGAGAAACGTGGTGGGCTTCAGGGATAGGGGCAGTGCCAGCTGGACGTAAGTTATGAGTTGCTAGCAGTAAATCTCGATTCTGCTCTGCTCTAAGTAGGCATGAGATCAGATCGGAGAATCTCGTGAAGTTGCGTTCACGATACTACTGCATGAGGATTGCATCTTTCTCGTGAAACGAGGTAAATGTTTTTTCCAACATGCGCTGTTCTGTCACTTCTTCACCGCACAACTTCAGGCGTGAGGTGATGTTATGAAGTGCAGAATTATACTCAGCGACGGACTTATAGTCCTGAAGTCTAAGGTTTTCCCACTCATAACTGGCACGGGGTAATATAACATCAATTTGATGTTTATACCATGCTTCCAGTGCTGTCCACAGGTCCTTTGGGTCCTCAACCGTTAAGTATTCGGCCTTTAAGATCCGATCTATATGCTTCCTAATGTAGATTATGGCTTTCGCCTTATCTACATCGGATACAGTGGTTGTGGGGCTGCTGCTAGCTGTAGCAGAAGCTTCGGCCGCTGCTGGGGCTGAGGAAGGAGCCAAAATGGACCCAAGGAGGGCCATTGAACGCAAGTGGAACTTCAGGTCCACTCGCCAACTCAGGTAATTTGTCCCTGCAGAATCTAGGACCTCGAAATCGACGCTTGCCAATTTTGCCATTTATCTACGTATTTTAAAATGAGGATGAATTAATTAAAATTCAAAAATTCATGCATAAAGAAATAAACAAGTAAAAATGCGGGGATCGGCCAGATACCCAAAATAGTACACAGTCCAAAGTTCGTTTAAAGTCCATAATAGAAAAAAAAATACAACTTTGGAAACCCAAACTGAACTGGGTCCCTATATCTCCGTCTTCATATGCTGTTGCATCGAGCTTTGGCTTACACAGTCATGAATCGACTCCTTGCGGTCCAGCGGACGCGGCCAGGGAATTGACTAAGCCAGGACCACTTGTTACCCAGTCAAGCTAGGTTGGTCCAGCAAACTTAGCCAAGCACATTGACCGACATCATGATCCATTGAAGGAGTTTTCATCAATTCTATGTGCTGTTGCATCGAGCTTTGGCTTTAAAATACAAATTTCCTCACTTACAAATTCTCTCAAAAGAAAATAAAAGTGCAAGGAAAGTAAATAGGTATACAATGGCCGATCCCGAAAAACACATTTTTACTGATTTAAACATCCACGCAGTTCTAAATATGCTACGGGCATAAAAGTAAACAACCACACATATATCTCAAGCAAAACATATGGTAAGGGAAACTAGAAAATATAAATATCTTGTAGACCACGTGGAAACGTCATACACCGTTAGGTTAGTTGACTAACGGCAGAGCGGTCTCAGGATCTTTAAGATAATTATATTTTGAAAAATAGAGTCCTAGTAAACCATAGATTATAATTTGCAAAAGCGATGTTTAAATAAAGTTGTCAACATGGGCTATAGAAATTATTTGTGATTTAACATAGAGGATAGTCCCTTTAAGTAATTGGCTTCAGGCCATTATTTAGTGGGAAAAAATAATAACCGTTAAGGAATTGGGGCTGCAGGCCCAATTAATTTATTTAGTTATTGATAGGCACAAGTGGGCTGCAGGCCCAACAACAAAATAATCAATTTTATTGAATTTAAACAAAATCAGCCATTAAGCCCATTTTTGGGCTGTGGAATGTAAACAATCCCAAAAACACTAAGTCTGTCACCTCAAATTCCACCCCATCTGTTACTGTTGTCGGCCAGCGTCAGCGCCCAGAAACCCCGTATTATAATTTTCTTTTTATTTTCCATTTGGTTTAATCTTTATGTCTACTTTCATTGACATCCTGATGAATGCATGAAAACCAAGTTTTTGTGCTGTTTTCATTGCATATGTAAACTTGATATGTAAACTTGTAAACATATTGACAGTAACTTGTAAACATATTTACAAGTTTACAAGTTACTTGTAAATATTTAAATGTGTAAATATGTAAATAAGTTTACATATGTAAATATGTTAAATGTAAATATGTAAATATGTAAATAAGTTTACATATTTACAAGATTCAATGAAAACATATTTACAAGTTTACAAGTTACTGTAAATATGTAAATATGTAAATAGGAATGCTTGAAAACCATATTTACATCATGATGCTGTTTTCAAAAGAATCAAGTTACTGTCAAAAGAATTAAGTCTACTTTCATATACATCATCTTGGTTTTAAACAAAGGTGCCAGGAACAGAACGGTGATTTTGTTCCGGTATGTGGAATGAAAACGGTATGTACAGCACTACCGGTCAAATTTTGGAAAAATCATAGCCAAATCAAATTTTATTCGTATTTATCTACGGGGTTTACAGAAATTACCTCTAGATTATAAATCTAGGGACGATCGAAAAATGAGAAGATCCGTAGATATAAAATCCCACGCTCCGAGTACGCACAATAGGAACGCCGATACGTAGAGCCGCAACAAGAGATTCCTTCGCGCGTCACAAGTAAGAATAGCGTAACAAATTTTTGGGATGGATTGAGGGTAGAAAGGCTCAAGAAAAGGGGAGCAAACGTGCTGATAACGTGTTGTATGATAATGAACTCAAGAGAGAGAGAGAGAGAATTTCATTGCTAAGAATAAGTCGCAATAGCTAAGAGCCATGGTGCTCTATTTATATATCTCATAGTGGGGAGGCCAAAAGCCTCTAGGAGACCAAGGGTCCCCATTACTCTAAGTAATGGGGGCCTAATGAATGAGTAATGAAGGAGGGGAGGCCAAAGGCCTCCCTCATTCATAACAAATAAAAAGAAGTTTGATGAGTAGCAATTACAAAATGAGCATAGATTTCAAGTAATTTCGACATAGCTCTTTATAGCTGCGACAAAAATTGTAATTTTTTCTTGAGTGTTGTTATTTGCACCACAAAAAGTTATGAATACACCACACTACTTGATTCACCACACCTATAATTTTAACATCAGCGGTTCGGATTTGGAGATCCGAACGGCTCTAATACTTTTATTCTTCCGTTCGGATTTGTGAAGCCAAACAGTATAATAAAAAATGTATTGTGTTCGGATTTACACATGTATTGTATTAGAGCCGTTCGGATCTCCAAATCCGAACATCTGATGTTAAAATTATAGGTGTGTTGAATCAAGTAGTGTGGTGTATTCATAACTTTCTATGGTGCGAATAACAACACTCTTTTTTCTTCAAAAAAAGAAGCAGGAAATGGGGGGAAATTTAACCTTGGAGTAGTGACGCCTATCAATCGATAAAATCAAAATAAGCCAGAGGGGGAAACATGCAAATAGGATGGGGGAAATTGGAAGGGTTTGTTGAACTGCGCCCGGAGCTCGGCGATGAGATCGTCCTTCTGTGTGAGGGTTTCTCAGAGACTGGACGCGTCGGACTCGAGCTTGGGGATTCGGGAGGAAGGGGTGATGGAGGTGACCCTTCGCGTGAGAGAGAGAGAGTGCAGAATTTGTTTAATAAAGAATATTAGATGCGTTGGTTTTCTACCCAACCCATTTACTCTCAAAATTAAAAGTTCCCTCCCAAAATTTTCTTAAAACATCATCCTAACCATTGATTCATCAAGATTAGATCTCAGCCGTCTTTCTATCAACCTCTTTGTCCTAGTCAGCTTGTCCTAGTCAGCCCTAGAATTCAAAAAACACTGTCAAATGTATGTATGTAAGTATATATATATATATAGGAAAATTTTCAAATGAGAACATTTCGCACGGTGCGAAAATGTTTTTATCTTTTTTTTGAAATTTTTTTTTCAAAAATTCTTTTTTCCACCCTCATTATATGTTGTTATACCCCCCTCAAAAAATAATGGTTGAGAAATAATGTCATTTGGCCTTCGATCAAGGCATTTCATCAAATTCGCACGTTTTGAGACCGTTAAATTTGTAACGGGTGGATGGGTGCTCTAATGCCCAACGGGTTCACCCATTATTTTCCCTAGGGTATATATTTGTATGGATTAAACATCAAAAAAAATTTTTGAAAATTTTTTTTTCAAAAAATTAAAAAAAATGTTTTCGCACGGCTTTCGCATGGGTTTTTTCGCAACGGAAGATATATATATATATATATATATATATATATATATATATATATATATATATATATAGTGAAAAATGGAGAAGAGCTGACAGCGCTGGAAATTTTTCCAGCGATGTCCGCATTTTGGTCGACCTAAAAGTATTTTTTTGGAAATTTTTTTTGCAGTAGTTAGATATACGTGTTAGGAAGCTTCCCACAAAATTTCAGCTCGATCCGACACCGTTTGAGCCTCCGTTCATCGATTTCAAAAACGTTACGCAAAACTGTGGACAGATTTGCGCAACGTTTTTGAAATTGATGAACGGAGGCTCAAACGGTGTCGGATCGAGCTGAAATTTTGTGGGGAGCTTCTCAACAAGTATATCTAACTACTGCAAAAAAAATTTTCAAAAAAAAATTTTTAGGGCGCCCAAAATGCGGACAGCGCTGGAAAAATTTCCAGCGCTGTCAGCATTGGCCCATTAACCTCATATATATATATATATATATATATATATATATATATATATATATATATATATATATATATATATATATATATATATATATATATATATATATATATATATATATATATATATATATATATATATATATATATATATATATATATATATATATATATATATAGCAAAAAATATACCTAAGAATGACCTCGGGTAGAGATACCTGAGCACACCCCCGCGGTTCGGGGTTTGTGAGTATTTTTTTTGAAATTTTTTTGCAGTAGGTAGATATACTTTTTAATCTGGACAGTTTTGCGCAACGTTTTTGAAATCGATGAACAGAGGCTCAAACGGTGTTGGATTGACCTGAAATTTTGTGGGGAGCTACATAAAAATTATATCTACCTACTGCAAAAAAAATTTCAAATAAAATACTCACAAACCCCGAACAGCGGGGGTGTGCTCAGGTATCTCTACCCGAGGTCATTCTTAGGCACATTTCCCTCATATATATATATATATATATATATATATATATATATATATATATATATATATGCAAGGTAAGTTAGTTGCTATATTAATGTAATCCAAAGATACAAGCTGGTTGATCACAGACTACAAGGCGCAATGACTAGGGGAGAGGACACAGGCGTCGTCACCCTAGAACATATTGCCCAGTAACCATGATCAGAACCAATATTTTACAACATACACATAGGTAAAGCACCTCACAACAGAACACCAAAGTGTAAAATTGTTACTGAAATGGCCTAACAACACAGCCAATTACAGTCCAGCTAGGAGCCGCATGTAGCATTTATCGGCCAAATAGCTAGTAGCCGCATGGAGCAGGTATAAGCCAAAGCCGCATGAAGCATCCATCAGCACAAATCCCAGCAATATACCGGACAACACACTGCCCAGGACAAATCCGCCCATCACATTGCCCTGCATTTGCCGCCTAGCACATAGCTTGCCGCCCAGCACTATAAACATTGCCCTGCAATTCACAGTGCATTGCCTGAAACATGTCACACAGGCCAGAACCAAGACACACACAGTTCAGCCCGTGTCAAAAGGACGGATGTCCCAGTTCATTACGGCTGTAGTAGCATCATCCTCCACCTCGCCAAAGTTCCGAAGAGCCAAACAGACGTCCGCTGTGATGTCATCAAAGAGAATGGTCTTCGGCTTACTAAGTTTTTCAAAAACTCTCCTGTTGCGCTCCCGCCACATGTGATATACCACAGTAGCGAGTATTACCCGAGCAAGCAAACCAAGGAACCCCTTCTTCACATATTTTTCCAAGTAATAGGACCCTACTGTCGGCAGACTGAGGACTGTAGGTCCTTTTGCTCCCAATTTGAGAAGGGCACGACGCATTAGATAGTTGGAATAAGGACATTCAAAGAATAGGTGAGAAATAGTTTCAGGGGAACCATCCAAACACAGCTCGCATGCATTAGAGTTTAGATCACACCATTTTTCCATGCGAACTTTTGTGAGTAGTTTGTCTTTAAACGCTCGAAGCAAAGTAATGGACATTTTTGGGATGGATTTACTAAACCAAATCAGTTTAGAGAATGGGTACGGGGTACCTTTGTCACGCACAACGTCCCAAGCCTCTTTGAATTTGAAAGATGAATCTCGCTTCCATTCCCAAGTATCAACACCGGGGGATAAAGAGATTTGCTGGAGCAAAGGCTTCAAGTTTAAAATTTCAGCATTATCCATCCAAGAAGTACCATCCCAATAGTCACTGACAAGTTTCCTACTAGCTCCTTCAGGAATATTGAAAAGATTTTTCAAGGGGCCATTTGGCAACCAATTGTCATGCCAGAAAAGAGTGTCTTTCCCATCCCGTACCTTCCTGAAAATAATACGCTGAGAGAGGTTTCTACAGTGAAGAAGGAACTTCCACGTACCAGATTGAGAGACGACTCCTGTTGCACCATAAAACCTGGAAGAATCCTTATATTTATTACGCATGTACTCAGCCCATAAGCCTTTGACCTGAAGGAACCTCCATGTTAATTTAATCCCAGAAGCAAGATTCAAATCAGTAAGTAGTCTTAGACCAACACCCCCTTCCTCCTTAGGTCTGCAAGAGTCTCTCCAGGCCCAAGATTTAGTAGAGCCCCAGATAAATTTTCTACACATGGAAGTCAGGGTTCGCAGAACAGATGTTGGAACTTTATAAACCTGTATCCAGAAAGCAACCATTCCATAAATCACACTTCTTACCAACTCAATGCGCCCAGAGATTGATAAAAGGGAAGAGGACCACCCACTCAGCCGCTTCCTGCACTTATCAATCAGGCGGCTATACATATGTGTTTTAGGATAATTAGATGAGAGCGGAAGCCCCAGGTAAGTAGTAATAGTATTTGCCCGCTTTGCACCTAAAAGATTAGCAAGTTCGCCCGGGTTCTTCACACCTTTGCTGAACATGGAGAGACTCTTCTCCCAGTTGATCTCCAGACCTGTGAAGTATTTGAAATCCTCCAGCACATTTTGAAGGACCCTTAGGGAATTTCCAGAGGCACGGCAGAAAACCAATAAGTCATCAGCAAACAACAAATGAGATATAGATCACGCGCGCTTCATAGGATGAACGGTTCCCTTAGCAATAGCCTTGGCAAGAAGGAGAGAGAAAGCTTCCATGATAATAACAAATAGAAATGGGGATAAAGGATCTCCTTGTCTAATCCCTCTATTGCCACCAAAGAAACCCACAGGGGACCCATTAACCATAACAGAGAAAGATGCAGTAGAGAGGCATTCTTTAATCCAGCTGATGAACTTATTCCTGAAACCCATCTGATGCAAAATATAATACACAAACTCTCTGTTAACACTGTCGAAGGCCTTTCTGATGTCCAATTTCAAACAAGCCCTGGACCCCATGGGGTTTCTAAAATCCCTTATCTGCTCATGAGCTAGCAAAGTACAATCAGAAAGCAATCTCCCATGGATGAACGCCGATTGGTTAGGGGAAACCAACTCGGTAATAATTCTCTTCAGCCTGTTACAGATCACTTTGTTAATGATTTTATAAATGTTATTACAACAAGCAATAGGCCTGTAATCACCTAGAGAAGAGGCATTAGTGTTTTTAGGTACCAGGGTTAGGAAAGTATGATTCACCTGTTTAAGCAATGAAGAAGATTTGAAGAACGATTGGACAGCTTCAACAACATCATGTCCAATAAGATGCCAGTTGTGCTGGAAAAAGAATCCATTGTATCCATCAGGACCTAGGGCTTTAGAAGACCCAATCTGGAAAGTCGCCTCTTTAATTTCTTCTGTAGTGACCATTCTTTCCATCCACCTAGCTGTTTCCACCTTAAGTTTCTTTTTAGGGACAAGATTGGGGAAGACATTCTAGTAATGGGACTGGTTATATATGTTCTCATAGAATTGAACAGCCTCCGCCTTAATATCCACATATGATTTGCTCTGAACTCCATTTACATCAACAAGGTGGCATAGATTATTGAAGCTTTGTCTAGCCCTCATAGCATTATAGAAGAATCTTGAGTTTCTATCTCCCAGGTCCAACCAATCCTGTCTACTCTTCTGACGAATATATATAAGATGAGTGATTTGCGGAGCGGAGCGACAGGCGATCCTGGCGATAAATCTAGGGCAAACCCTTCTTCTATTGGTGGCGGCCCGTCCGACGTTGTAACAGTCGGTTTCCGATCGTAAGTTCTTTGTGCACGTGTGCTTGACCGTGCACGTATTTATTTCAGACATTGTTTGTTTCCGAACCCTATCGTGTGATATGTCGTTGTGACCCTCTCTGAGAGTGCTACATTTGTCGTGTTGACTTGTAACGTCAATTCACGGGCCGTTCGCCCACGATTTGACCTTTTCCGAGGAGACGTCGCGTATCACACTTTTGACTTGAGGCGTTTTTATTTTTAATTTCGTTTCTCGTCATCGAAATTGTAATCCGTCTCTTCCGACTTCTTGCTCTCGTCGCCCCGGTCGCCCCGGTATTTTTCTTATAATTTTTGGGCACCGTTTGACCCTTGTGCACAAATAAAGCCGGTTAATTACGAGAATACCCTAACAAACTTAACCCTATTAAACCCTAGCTAACCCTAATAGAAAGCCCCCTTACGTGTACCCCCCTTCTAGTCACGTGGGCCCCACCCCTACTTAAGAAACTAGGGCTTCTCACGTATTTCTCCACAGCCGCACGCAATCTTCCTTGCGCCGCAAAAATAACCACGCAAACTCCCTCTCCTCAGCAACCTAGCCACCGCCGGAGGGCCTGATCGCCGCCGACCACCTCCAGCAACCGCCCCCGACTCCTCTCTCTCGCTTGCGCCGCCCCTCGCCGCCGGAAGCCGCCGCGAAACGCCGCAAAACCCCAGCAGCAGCAGCTGCAGCCCGCGACGGCCGCTGCCGCCGCTGCCGCCGCCGCCGGAGCCTCCCCTCCATCGCCGTGGAACCCCCTCTGCCCCCTCTCGCTGTTGGCTGCGACCCCAGGCCGCGATACACTCTGTAACAGCGAGTTCTCTCGCTGTTTTGCGTGTTTGGCGTCGTACCGACGCGCCGCCGAGATCTCGCCGCCTCTCCTCGCTGTTGGAGCCCTCCGACAGTCTCCTTCACCTGCTGGGAGCATTCATCGACATCCCGAACTCTTCCTACGACTCCCGACGTCGTAGGCGTTGGGTACGACGAACCGTTTATCTCGGTTGCCGTTGCAAGTTCTCCGGAAGCCGTAGTACTCCTACCCGACGCGCTGCTCACTGTTCACGCGTCCCGTCCGCTGCCCGGAACGTGTCTGGCTATGCTGCCCGTAGCCGAGACACCGCTAGGAGACGATCCGTAGCCGTGCCAGTCAGATCGGTCGCCGTTCAGACACTACGTCCGCTCTACCCCAGACTCCAGACATGTTGGTTCCCATATCTCGTAGCAAAACCCCCACAGTAGCAAAACTGAGAACCTAACTAAAACTGGCAACTTAACTCACTAAATTTAGTTTCTGCTCTCTTAAATCGATGAATAACCGTAGGCCGACGTTTGGACTTTTGACTGTGCACATAGGATAGAATCGTCGGATAGGCTGATCGGACAACTTGACTCGTGACGGTTAGGGTAGCCACGTTCAACTTAGAAATGAACTTAAATAGGATTTGACGAAAATCGCGACTTGACGCCGTCGCCGTGATCTCTTTTCAGACGGACTACCGCGGACGCGACGACTGGACGAGACGCCCCGGACAGACGACACACCCGCTATTTCAGGAAAGTGTACTCACTTGCGATTTGACTGTGCTTTAGTTCTAGTTGTAGAACTGTTAGATTGTGTGTGATGAGAACCGGACGTGAAATGATAGCGCCCGGGACGACCCGTGACGGCTCAGACTTGACGATGAAGTCTGAGCCTGACAACAATGAAATTCTGACAACATAGGACTATCTTGTGTGTGCGTGCGTGTGGACACCCTAGAATAACTTTCCCTACACTTGTCATGTCGTGTCCTGTCACACAAAAAGCCTTCGGGCGTTTCAGATGCTTCCCGAGCGGAAGTGATCTCAGTGTTACAAAAAGCCTTCGGGCGTTTCAGATGCTTCCCGAGCGGAAGTGATCTCCGTGTTACAAAAAGCCTTCGGGCGTTTCAGATGCTTCCCGAGCGGAAGTGATCTCCGTGTTACAAAAAGCCTTCGGGCGTTTCAGATGCTTCCCGAGCGGAAGTGATCTCCGTGATACAAAAAGCCTACGGGCGTTTCAGGTGCTTTCCTTGCGAAAGTGATCTCCGTGCTTCCTGTCCTGAGTTCTGGGGTTTTGGGGTAGGGTTGAGCGTGTGCACGGTGAGAGGGTCTGATCCCCCTCGAACCGTAAGGCGTGAACCCTTCGTGTCGTGCCGTGTCGTGTCGTGTCCTACCTGTCTTGTCCTGTCCGTCACGTCCCGTCTTGTCCTGACACCTGTAGGTTAGTCCCGTAGACGGTAGCACACGCTACGTCTACTGTTTTGCTACTTTACTTTTCCTGCTACGCTACTTTTCGTTACTCAGTGATAACCCCAGCATGTTAAAACAATCAGTAAATCATTGTTAAAAGTTGATACACTTGCAGTAGAGTCTGACAGTTTGTGTAGACTTTGCCTGACGTACAGTTTCCTTCTTTTGGTGCTGTACGTCAGGTGTGGAGCCAGAGTACGAGTACGAGGCGGACTTGCCAGCTGACCCAGAGCCAGAGGACGTTGATCCGGAGTACGACCCGGAGGAGGACCAGAGTTAGAGGCCTCTTGTTGCTGATCCAGATTTCTGTTCCAGTTTAGATTGGGTGGGTAGCACCTGTTGCTTTCTTGTCTAGGTTGGGTGCTTGCACCGTTAGTTTCCCTTTCAGCAGTTGTAGCCGTTTACGGCATTTTTAGACTCTCAGTACTTTGATGATAAATTTTGGAATAAAATGAGATGTTTCCTTTCAGTACTTTTGTTATTTCGTACTAACTTGCAGGGACCTGTACCTTCGCTATGGAAAACTACAGACGCTTATTGGGTCTGGGCTCTTAGCCCCGGCCTAAGCGGGCCTTCGTCACGCTTCGCCTCCGTGTTTTTGGGAAGCGGGGCGTGACAGGTTTTAGTGGTGGCCCATGCAGGTCCCCTCTTCTGCGAGTACGAAATAATTGAAGTATTAAATTTCATTTTATTATTATCATCCAGAAATTGTACGAGTCTAATCCGTGTCTTTCTGTCAATAGGATGGCAGGACGACGTGTTACCCGATCAGGGAGCTCTGGAGATGGGATTCAGGAAGACCAGGGCGGAGATTTCCGTCAGGTTCTGGGTGTGATGAGAGAGATGCTGGAGGTGCAGCATCAGTTGGTTCAGCAGTCCCAGCGTGCTGCCCAGACTGCTCCAGTTGCACCACCGCCACCTCCACCTGCCCCTCGAGCTGCTCCAGGAGTGAAGCAGTTCAACGAGCTCCAGCCGAAGACATTTTCGGGGAAGGAGGGACCACTAGCTGCTGACGAGTGGATCCAGAGCACGGAGGAGAAGTTAGTTGCTGCAAAGATTCCAGACGATACCCGAGTGGAGATAGCGAAGATGCAGCTGACGGAGAATGCGAGGAACTGGTGGCGCCTTGAGGAGAGGCGCCTGGTGAAGCCAGTGGATTGGAAGACCTTCAGGTCTATGTTCAGGACGAAGTACTTCACCAAGACTACTAGGAGGGAGCTGCTGAGCAGGTTTATAGACCTGAAACAGGAGAACATGACCGTCGAGGAGTATGAGGCGGAGTTTGAGATGCTGAGTCGCTTTGCTCCGCATATGGTGAAGAAGGAGGAGAAGCGAGCTGATCGCTTCCGTCAGGGGCTGCGTCCGAAGATTCAGGCTTCTATGTCTTCGGCGAGTTTCACGACTATGAGGGAGGTGCTGGATGCTGCGAAAAATTATGAGCTTATTTCACTCCTACCTGACCCTCCAGCTGATAAGGGGAAGCGTCCTATGGAGCAGTACCGGCCACCTGCTAGGCCGGCGATGAGGCCAGTTCAGACAGTACCATTCAAGAGGCCTGGAGCACCAGTTCAGGTTCAGAGTAAGGGACCATGCCATTACTGCGGGAAGACAGGACATGTTCAGAAGGATTGTAGGAGGAAGCTGGGACTGTGTTTAGTTTGTGGAGATGCCTCGCATGCTGCGAAGGACTGCCCGAGAGCTCGTCATGCCGCAGTTGGAGCTCCAGCCCCGTTGCAGATGAGAGCACCTGCTCCAGTTCAGAGAGGACCTGCTGCTCGTGGACCACCTTTACCGCCGCAGAGGCAGATGTATCAGAGAGCAGCACAGCCCCAGAGGCCGGCGTATACCATGACTGCTGCTGAGATTGAGGAGCTGGATGGAGTCATTGCAGGTAACTCCTTAATCCTAGTCTTTCATTTCATAGTTTAGTTTTTAAATTGTTAGTCTTGTTTGCCTGACTTGTTTGTTAGAGTAGCTTGGTTTGACCGTAGTTTCCTTTTAATATCTTAGGCACCATTCTAGTGTCTTCTCACCCGGCCCTGGCCTTGTTCGACTCCGGTGCATCCATGTGCATCTTATCCCGGAGATTCGTGACAGGGCACTCCATTCCCACCCATACACTTCCCAAGTGTTGGGACATCACCACAGGGAACGGAGTGGTGACAGTAAACTTGGGATGTAGATCGATTCCTTTGGTGGTCAGTGGACACGAGCTCTTTGCAGATTTCATTGTCCACGACCTGCCACATTTTGATGCCGTTCTTGGCATCGATTGGTTGGGAGATTTCCACGCCTCGATCGATTGTCGCAGCAAGAGGGTGGTGTTCCGGATTCCAGGCCATTCAGAGTTCGAGTTCCGTAGCAGAGATGAGTCGCTTGGACCCATCAAGTATCGGGCCACGCCGGCGGTGCCGATTGTTGCAGCCATGCAGATGGAGATGGAGATCGAGAGACCAGCAGTCGTCAGGGACTTCGATGACGTCTTCCCGGAGGATATCTCAGGTTTGCCACCCGACAGAGCTTTAGAGTTTGGTATTGATCTTATGCCGGGAGCGCAACCGATATCGAAGGCGCCGTACCGTATGGCTCCCGCTGAGCTCGAGGAGCTGCGGAAGCAGTTGGATGAGTTGTTGCAGAAGGGTTTCATCCACCCTAGTGTGTCACCGTGGGGTGCACCAGTTCTACTCGTGAAGAAGAAGGATGGGTCCCGCAGGATGTGCGTGGACTATCGAGGATTGAATGCTGTCACCGTGAAGAATAAGTATCCGCTGCCGCGCATCGACGACATCTTTGACCAGCTTGGAGGTTCGAGAGTCTTCTCGAAGTTGGACTTGAGGAGTGGATACCACCAATTGAGGGTGAAGAAGGACGATGTTCAGAAGACGGCTTTCCGGACGAAGTACGGACATTATGAGTTCGTGGTCATGCCGTTTGGCGTGACCAATGCGCCGGCTGTGTTCATGAATTTGATGAATTTAATATTCTATGACTTCCTGGAAAAGTTTGTTGTCATCTTCATCGATGACATTCTTATTTATTCGAAGTCTGAAGAGGAGCACAGCTGTCATCTGAGGACAGTGCTGGAGACGCTGAGGAGACATAAGCTTTATGCCAAGTATAGCAAGTGCGAGTTCTGGCTGGACAGAGTCGCATTCCTGGGACACGTGGTGTCCGGTGATGGCATATCTGTGGATCCGGAGAAGGTCAGAGCAGTCAGAGATTGGCCGACTCCGCAGTCAGCATCAGACATCAGGAGTTTTCTGGGATTAGCAGGCTATTACCGGCGGTTCATCAAGGATTTCTCGAAGATTGCGGAGCCAATGACGAAGCTGACAAGGAAGGATGTGGAGTTCCTCTGGTCAGATGCTTGTGAGGAGGCCTTCAGTATCTTGAAAGCGAGATTGACCACGGCACCGGTGTTGGCAGTACCGGATCGAAGCGGAGGCTTTGAGGTTTATTGTGATGCTTCAGGGAAGGGCCTAGGATGCGTCTTGCATCAGCATGGCCACGTAGTCGCGTACGCCTCTCGTCAGTTGAGGACTTATGAGAAGAATTACCCGACGCACGATCTGGAGTTGGCAGCAGTGATTTTCGCACTGAAGATTTGGAGGCACTTCTTGCTAGGTGAGAGTGTGAAGATTTTCACCGATCACAAGAGCTTGAAGTACATCTTTACGCAGAAGGAGCTCAACATGCGTCAGAGGCGATGGTTAGAGCTCATGGCTGACTACGAGATAGACTTGCAGTATCATCCGGGGAAGGTGAACGTTGTGCCTGATGCCTTGAGTAGACTCCCCGCCGCGATGATGCTTATAGCCGACTGGAGGATTCAGCAGGAGCTGAGGGAGATGGATTTGGAGGTTGTCCTACCTGGTGTAGTTCATTCATTCATGAATCTACAGATTCAGTCCACAATCGTGGATCGGATCAAGGCAGCTCAGGCAGGAGATCTGAAGCTGCAGAGGATCAGGAGGCAGGTTGAAGCTGGACTACGGACGGAGTTCGTGATTCATGAGGATGGTTCACTGCGGTACGGCAGTAGACTCTGTGTACGTGCAGGTGATGTCCGCGAGGAGCTGTTGAGCGAGGCTCATAGCTCGCCTTATTCTATACATCCTGGAGGCACCAAGATGTATAAGGACCTCCGTCTGAATTATTGGTGGATTGGCATGAAGAGGAGCGTGGCACGGAGCGTTGCCAAGTGTTTGATATGCCAACAGGTGAAGGCTGAGCACCATCGTACTGCCGGGTTGCTGCAACCGCTTCCTATTCCGGAGTGGAAGTGGCAACATATTACGATGGACTTCGTGACTGGTTTACCTCGGACCCCGAGGCAGAACGACGCAGTTTGGGTGATCGTGGATCGGTTGACCAAGTCTACGCACTTTATCCCTTTCCGAGTGGGCCAGTCTACGGAAGCTTTGGCGAGGAAATATCTGGAGGTAAAATTTTCGTTCTACTTTTACTACCACTTTGATTTTCCCTTTGAAATGGTCGTGATGTAGTCCGTGTACGTGCAGGAGATTGTACGCTTACATGGAGTCCCTGTGAGCATTGTGTCTGACCGAGACACGAGGTTCACATCTCAGTTCTGGAGAAGTCTGCAGGAGAATTTGGGTACGAGTCTGAGCTTCAGCACGGCATACCACCCGCAGACTGATGGCCAGTCCGAGAGGACTATTCAGATCCTGGAGGATATGCTGCGAGCTTGTACGCTTGATTTGAAGGGTTCTTGGGAGGACCATCTTCACTTGGTGGAGTTTTCATATAACAACAGCTACCAGGCGAGCATTGGCATGGCGCTGTTTGCTGCCTTATATGGAAGGAAATGTCGATCGCCACTGAGCTGGGATGACATCGGAGATCGGGAGCTGTTGGGTCCGGAGATGATAGTTGAAGCTGTGGATGTCGTGAGGGACATCAGGGAGAAGCTTAGAGTTGCACATGATCGCTTCAAGCATTGGGCAGATGCCAAGAGGAGACCTTTGGAGTTTCAGCCTGGTGATCACGTCTTCCTGAAGATTTCTCCGAACCGCGGAGTTATTCGTTTCGGGAAGAAGGGAAAGCTGAGTCCGAGGTATATTGGGCCGTTTGATGTGCTAGAGCGTGTGGGAGCAGTGGCCTACCGCCTTGCTCTGCCACCATCTTTGGAGGGTGTTCATGACGTATTCCACGTATCTCAGTTACGTCGGTACGTCAGTGATCCATCGCACACTGTGGACTTCTCAGAGATTACAGTTCGCCCGGATCTGACATATGACTAGCAGCCCGTGCAGATTTTGGACCGTCGACAGAAGCAGTTGAGGAATAAGGTAGTCGACCTGGTGAGAGTGATGTGGCGTCACGGATCACCTGGAGAGTCCACCTGGGAGCGTGAGGATGATATGAGGGAGCGCTTTCCGCATCTTTTCCCGGGTGATGCTTGATGTTGATTCCGAGGACGGAATCATTTCTGAGTTGGGGAGGATGTAACGGTCGGTTTCCGATCGTAAGTTCTTTGTGCACGTGTGCTTGACCGTGCACGTATTTATTTCAGACATTGTTTGTTTCCGAACCCTATCGTGTGATATGTCGTTGTGACCCTCTCTGAGAGTGCTACATTTGTCGTGTTGACTTGTAACGTCAATTCACGGGCCGTTCGCCCACGATTTGACCTTTTCCGAGGAGACGTCGCGTATCGCACTTTTGACTTGAGGCGTTTTTATTTTTAATTTCGTTTCTCGTCATCGAAATTGTAATCCGTCTCTTCCGACTTCTTGCTCTCGTCGCCCCGGTCGCCCCGGTATTTTTCTTATAATTTTTGGGCACCGTTTGACCCTTGTGCACAAATAAAGCCGGTTAATTACGAGAATACCCTAACAAACTTAACCCTATTAAACCCTAGCTAACCCTAATAGGCAGCCCCCTCACGTGTACCCCCCTTCTAGTCACGTGGGCCCCACCCCTACTTAAGAAACTAGGGCTTCTCACGTATTTCTCCACAGCCGCACGCAATCTTCCTTGCGCCGCAAAAATAACCACGCAAACTCCCTCTCCTCAGCAACCTAGCCGCCGCCGGAGGGCCTGATCGCCGCCGACCACCTCCAGCAACCGCCCCAGACTCCTCTCTCTCGCTTGCGCCGCCCCTCGCCGCCGGAAGCCGCCGCGAAACGCCGCAAAACCCCAGCAGCAGCAGCTGCAGCCCGCGACGGCCGCCGCCGCCGCTGCCGCCGCCGCCGGAGCCTCCCCTCCGTCGCCGTGGAACCCCCTCTGCCCCCTCTCGCTGTTGGCTGCGACCCCAGGCCGCGATACACTCTGTAACAGCGAGTTCTCTCGCTGTTTTGCGTGTTTGGCGTCGTACCGACGCGCCGCCGAGATCTCGCCGCCTCTCCTCGCTGTTGGAGCCCTCCGACAGTCTCCTTCACCTGCTGGGAGCATTCATCGACATCCCGAACTCTTCCTACGACTCCCGACGTCGTAGGCGTTGGGTACGACGAACTGTTTATCTCGGTTGCCATTGCAAGTTCTCCGGAAGCCGTAGTACGCCTACCCGACGCGCTGCTCGCTGTTCACGTGTCCCGTCCGCTGCTCGGAACGTGTCTGGCTACGCTGCCCGTAGCCGAGACACCGCTAGGAGACGATCCGTAGCCGTGCCAGTCAGATCGGTCGCCGTTCAGACACTACGTCCGCTCTACCCCAGACTCCGGACATGTTGGTTCCCCTATCTCGTAGCAAAACCCCCACAGTAGCAAAACTGAGAACCTAACTAAAACTGGCAACTTAACTCACTAAATTTAGTTTCTGCTCTCTTAAATCGATGAATAACCGTAGGCCGACGTTTGGACTTTTGACTGTGCACATAGGATAGAATCGTCGGATAGGCTGATCTGACAACTTGACTCATGACGGTTAGGGTAGCCACGTTCAACTTAGAAATGAACTTAAACAGGATTTGACGAAAATCGCGACTTGACGCCGTCGCCGTGATCTCTTTTCAGACGGACTACCGCGGACGCGACGACTGGACGAGACGCCCCGGACAGACGACGCACCCGCTATTTCAGGCAAGTGTACTCACTTGCGATTTGACTGTGCTTTAGTTCTAGTTGTAGAACTGTTAGATTGTGTGTGATGAGAACCAGACGTGAAATGATAGCGCCCGGGACGACCCGTGACGGCTCAGACTTGACGACGAAGTCTGAGCCTGACAACAATGAACTGCTGACAACATAGGACTATCTTGTGTGTGCGTGCGTGTGGACACCCTAGAATAACTTTCCCTACACTTGTCATGTCGTGTCCTGTCACACAAAAAGCCTTCGGGCGTTTCAGATGCTTCCCGAGCGGAAGTGATCTCCGTGTTACAAAAAGCCTTCGGGCGTTTCAGATGCTTCCTGAGCGGAAGTGATCTCCGTGTTACAAAAAGCCTTCGGGCGTTTCAGATGCTTCCCGAGCGGAAGTGATCTCCGTGTTACAAAAAAGCCTTCGGGCGTTTCAGATGCTTCCCGAGCGGAAGTGATCTCCGTGATACAAAAAGCCTACGGGCGTTTCAGGTGCTTTCCTTGCGAAAGTGATCTCCGTGCTTCCTGTCCTGAGTTCTGGGGTTTTGGGGTAGGGTTGAGCGTGCGCACGGTGAGAGGGTCTGATCCCCCTCGAACCGTAAGGCATGAACCCTTCGTGTCGTGCCGTGTCGTGTCGTGTCCTACCTGTCTTGTCCTGTCCGTCACGTCTCGTCTTGTCCTGACACCTGTAGGTTAGTCCCGTAGACGGTAGCACACGCTACATCTACTGTTTTGCTACGTTTACTTTTCATGCTACGCTACTTTTCGTTACTCAGTGATAACCCCAGCATGTTAAAACAATCAGTAAATCATTGTTAAAAGTTGATACACTTGCAGTAGAGTCTGACAGTTTGTGTAGACTTTGCCTGACGTACAGTTTCCTTCTTTTGGTGCTGTACGTCAGGTGTGGAGCCAGAGTACGAGTACGAGGCGGACTTGCCAGCTGACCCAGAGCCGGAGGACGTTGATCCGGAGTACGACCCGGAGGAGGACCAGAGTTAGAGGCCTCTTGTTGCTGATCCAGATTTCTGTTCCAGTTTAGATTGGGTGGGTATCACCTGTTGCTTTCTTGTCTAGGTTGGGTGCTTGCACCGTTAGTTTCCCTTTCAGCAGTTGTAGCCGTTTACGGCATTTTTAGACTCTCAGTACTTTGATGATAAATTTTGGAATAAAATGAGATGTTTCCTTTCAGTACTTTTGTTATTTCGTACTAACTTGCAGGGACCTGTACCTTCGCTATGGAAAACTACAGACGCTTATTGGGTCTGGGCTCTTAGCCCCGGCCTAAGCGGGCCTTCGTCACGCTTCGCCTCCGTGTTTTTGGGAAGCGGGGCGTGACAGACGTTGAAGACAACAATGTTAATCCCTGGCAAACTGTGCATAGGCGGCGTGCGGCCGTGTCCTCCCGGGCGCGCGTTCTACCTCACGATCCTCGCGGAGGGGGTCGGGAACCCAACAATCGATCTTCTTTGCGTGGGGGTTCACGTGAGTATCGATAGCGCGTGGGGGCTCCTGCCCGTTCTGGGCACCCTCGCCCACCTGTACGACCCTCGCTAGAGTTGGGTCTTCCGGTTATCGCATCTGCAACTAAGGTGTTTGAGGGAATGACTCTTAGACCCCCGGCTCCTTTTTTTGGTCCTAAGCGGAGCTGGTCAGATATTTGTTCGGCTAAGAGATCCTATGGTGATGCCGTCGGCATGAGTTTCGTTCCCCCTAAGGTCAGATTGGATGGCTCCTGCGTAGCTCGTGTATCGAATTCTCTTCTGGTGCAGGGATCTGAATTTTGGAAATCGACATTGGTGGGATACGTACTTGGAGATACACCTTTATTCGGGCAGATGCAGGCTTGGATGGATAGACTCTGGAAGCCCAGAAAGAAAGTGCAACTTTATAGCAAGGACAATGGTTTCTTCTACTTTTGTTTCGAATCGGGGGAGGAATGTGAGAGAATTCTTCATGGGGGACCCTGGCTGATTGATGGGCGTTTGGTTGTACTTAAAATGTGGACTCCAGCACTTCGCCACGACCGTGACATCCTCTCCTCTGTCCCTATTTGGGTATAGTTGCATGGACTTCCAGTTAACATGTGGAATAGGGAGGTCCTTTATATCCTGGCTTCAGTTGTTGGGATCCCTCTGTGCCTGGATCGTGCCACTGCCAAAATGGATAGAATAACCTATGCTCGTTGTTTGGTAGAAGTAGATGCTAAGAGGCCTCTACCGGCTCATATTGAAGCGGAGCTTGATGACGGCTCTATTTTGATTATTGATGCCAAGTATGAGGCGGAACCACCCCGTTGCAGAAAATGTATTTGTTTTGGCCATTTGACTTCGCATTGCCCTTTTTATCAAGACAAGGGGAAAGGTATTATCCCCAATGCCAAGCATGTACACTTCTTGGATCCGGGTCAGTCCTCCAATGTGCCTTGTGATCCTCTGCTCGATACGATTGGAGAGTCTTCTGCCTCTGTGGGTATCCCGGGGGCTATGAAGGGTGCGGATGGGTCCTCTGATGCTGTGGCTTTAACCAATATTTTGCAGTCTTCGATCAAGGATGCTGCTGAACCTGTTGATAATCAGGTGACGCTTCAAGGAGGCGAGGAGTCATTGCAAACAACTGCTGACCGGGTTGAAGCTTCAACGGGGCATGTCGTGTTTGTTTCAGAGGGCAATGGCCGATGTGAACTAGGTCACACAAGTGTCCTGGATGCTGGGCGCCTCCATAATTCTGGTTCATCTGTGGATAACTACGTTCTGGAGGGGAGTGAGGGGCATGCTGCTATACGGTTGAATTCATTTAAAAGATTTGTTAAGCTGTTGCAGCTTGTTCTAATCCTGAAGCCCAGTACTATCGAGGAGGCTTGCCAACCTGTTCCTGTTTCTTCATCTCGGCTAGAGGCCATGTTAAATGGTGTTGATAATTCAATTATAAACGGGGTTATGCCAGGTGCGGATACTACTGTATCTTCTTTAGGGAATATTAAAGTCCATGAATCTAATTTACAGGATGACTCCCTCCCCGAGTCCCCTCTCTATGATAATCCCCTATGGGCTTCGGAAATTGCTGATATTACCGACAAGGGGAAGAAGCAGGCGGTTTCGGCTACCAGGCGTAGCAGCAGACTGAAGTAGGGGTCTGCCCTTTTACCTTCATACATCTTGCCAATGAGTATCCTATTCTGGAACACAAGAGGCCTTAATAACTCTGTGAGGCGTAGGGACCTCAGGGATATGATCAAGAAGTTTAAGCCGTCTATCATTGTTCTATTGGAGACTAAATTGAATTCTACAACCATGAAGACCAGATCTTGCATTCCTAAGGGATGGTGCTTTTTTGATAACTTTCTTACTCACTCTGGTGGTCGTATTTTGACTGGATTTGACCCAATTGTGTGGCAAGCTAGCATCATCTCTTGTTCAAAGTAGCACATTACTCTAAGCTGTCTCAATACCGGGGGATTTGAATTTGCCCTGACAGCAGTGTACGGAAGCAACTCTTTATCTGAAAGGAAGCTTTTATGGGAGCACCTAAAGGTGGATGCGGCAACTATTAACTCTAAAGCCTGGTTAGTCGGAGGAGATTTTAATTGTATATTATATGCTAATGACAAGATTGGTGGCCACAGGGTGGTAGCTAGTACCCTTTCTGACTTCAACAACTCAGTCTCTGATTGTAGATTGGGTAATCTCAAATGTACTGGGAATCGCTTTAGTTGGTGCAACAACCGTATGGGTTCGGCCCGTATTGCGGCACAGTTGGATCGGGTTCTTTGCAATGGTGAATGGCTTGACAAGCTACCAGACTCTTACTTGGAATATTTGGACCCTAACACCAGTGACCACTCCCCTATGTTTATCAACCTTCATTCCCAGGTATTTGCTGACCCAAAACCCTTCAAATTTTTCAATCACTGGATACATTTGCCAGGTTTCTATGATATCCTGGAGACACACTGGCCGGCAACTTATGGGGGGTCGCCTATGTTTTGTCTGGTCCGGAAATTGAGACAATTAAAATATGAGCTTCGAAGATGGGCCAGGGACCATCGTTCTGAGGATTTAATTCATTCATGCAGAAGTAATCTTGAAGCTGTTAGAAGTCAAATTGGTCTTCATTATAACCAAGACCTACAGGAGAAAGAACGCAAACTTTCAGCTGAACTTGCAAACTTACTTGATATGGATGAATATATATATATATATATATATATATATATATATATATATATATATATATATATATATATATATATATATAATAAGAGGATTAATGGGTATCATTTCGCCAAATCAGTCCGCATTTTTAAAGGGAAGATTTCTTTCTGATTGTGCCCTTCTTGCATACGAACAAATAAGAGATTTTAGTAACCCTATGGGTTCTAGAGCTTGCCTGAAATTGGATTTACGTAAAGCTTTTGATTGCGTCAACAGGGAATTCATTTATTATATTTTACATAGAATGGGGTTTGGCAGAAGATTTATTGGTTGTATAAAAGAATGTATTGCAACCCCAACTTTTTCTGTAATGGTAAATGGATCTCCATCGGGGTATTTTGAAGGTAATAGAGGGATTAGACAGGGAGATCTCCTCTCCCCATATCTTTTTGTTCTAACTATGGAAGCCTTTTCTTTGCTTATGGATAAATCTCTGTCTGCTAAAAGAATCCAGCCTATGAGGCGTATGGGAGCAAGTTCACATTTACTTTTCGCAGATGATTTACTGGTTTTTTGTCGAGCAAACAAGCGCTCCTTCGCTGGTCTAAAGTTATTACTGGAGGAATTCACAGATCTAACAGGATTGGAAATTAATGGGGATAAAAGCACAGCTATATTCAGTAAGGGTACCAAATATCCAAGTGATTTGGCGAACATCCTGGGTATAAAAATTGGATCTTCATTTACAACATACCTCGGTTTGCCCCTTTCTGCTAAGTACCCTAAACCATCCATGTACATCAGACTGGTGGATAACTGTAAGAAAAGATTAATGGGTTGGACTTCTACCTTATTATCTATTTCGGGAAGAATTGAGCTTGTCAGAACAGTAATTTACGGAATGGTAATTTTTTGGATGCAAGTCTACCGCATTCCCAAATCTGTCCTACGTAATATCACCTCTACCTGCAGGAAATTTATCTGGGGACCTTCTCACATTTGGGCCTGGAAAGAAATTTGTACTCCAAAGGAAGAGGGGGGAGTTGGCCTTTGGCTACTCCCAGATATTAATATGGCGGCGGGAGTAAGATTAACATGGCGTATGTTATCTGGAGATGGGCTTTGGGCCAATTATATGAGGAACAACTATAAGGACATATCATGATTTTTCTCAGCCAAAGGGAAGGTAATACAATCGGGCACTTGGAAGTTCCTGTTACATTGTAGAAGATTCTCGAAATACTTGATCAAGAGGAAAGTTCGAGATGGCACCTCCACGCTTTTTTGGCATGATAATTGGTTGCCTATTGGGCCACTCAGTGACTCATATGATGTCCCAGTGGAAGACTATAACAAAACTATCTCCGATTACTGGAATGAAGGAGACTGGAAGCTAGATCCGGCCATCAACAATGTTCGGCCACTGCTACAGGGTGTTCAACTGGAGTTCGGCAATGATTTTTAGGCTTGGGCAACCAATGGGGGTGCATTCAAATTCGCAGAAGCTTGGGAAGGAACAAGGCACAGAGGTAATATTTTTCCCTATACTAAACTAGTTTGGTATAATAAACAGGTGCTTAAAATGTCACTGGCTCTACTAAGAGCTTTCCTGGGAAAACTATTAACCAATGACAAGTTGCAAACTTGGGGAGTAGCGGCTGATGTGCAATGTGTGCTATGAAACACGGGTATTGCTGAAGATCTTAATCATTTATACTTCGAGTGTGAATACACAAGTTATATCCTAAAGAGAAGTCTTCTGAAGTTGGGCGTATCTGATAATATTGACCCGTAACTGTCTAAAGTGGGAGATTATTTCTTAATGCATTTTGTAAAGAAGGACACTTTAAGTATTTTGGCGAGGACGATACTTTCAGCTATGGTATGGCACATATGGAGGGAGTGAAATAAAAGGATTTTCGAAGACATTAAAAAACCAATGACGGTTCTATTTGATGAAATTGCTGCAGATATCAGAGCTATCCTATTGGACATTGAACCGGGGTCTATTAAAGCAAGGCAGGCTATGGATAGATGGGAGTTTCGGGATAATGGATAGCTTTGCTTTATTTTTCATTCTGTTTTGTACATTGGGTAGCGAAGGGGATTTGCCAGTAGAGGGTAACGGTGCTTGTGCCATCTCCCCCCTCTGACACAACCCCTTTCTTACTATCTTTTACCTTGTACAGTTTGATATTATTAATAAAGAGTCACACTAACTTTCCAAAAAAATGGGTATCATACGCCATATGAGAGGGTGTCTCATACGCCCTCTCACATAAAGGAGGTCAAGTACAACAAGTACAGGCCCATGTACTTGCCCCTTTTATGTGAGAGGGCGTATGAGACACCCTCTCATATGGCGTATGATACCCATTATACACACACACACACACACACACACACACACACACATGGTAAAGTGAGGTTTAGTTCAGGACTGCGCAGGCCCTAGTTTTTGGGGGTTTTGCTGCGCCGGCCCAGGCCGACCTCCGGCGTTGTGCATCGAGTTGCCCAGCCATCGTGTTCGTTCATCGAGAACCTAACTTCCGGCTCCAAGTTCAGGCCGCCCAACTGCTGTTCGCCCATCGGATCGGTCTGCTGGTGTCGTCAGATCCAGTCGATCTGACCGGCTGTGAGATCCGGTTTTGGAAGATCCGGTCGATTTCTGAAGATCCGGTCGACTCGATTCGATCTGCGAAGATCTGATCACTGCACCTGAATTTCTGGCGTTTCTTCAGACGCCAGATCTTCAGGTTCTCTCGTCGCCAGATCACCCATCAGGAGCACTCAGCATATGATCTGATCCGGTCTGGTTCCACGAGCAGATCATGGGTAGCAGATCCAATCCTGCTTGTATCAATACGGGAAACCCTTTTCATCGATGTTCTTCATGCTGTCTTCAAAGGATGTCTGCATCTGCTGTAGCAAAGTCAACACCCAATTACGCTGAAGAATACCCCCCACTGCAACGGAATTCTAATAACACTCGGAAGGGAAAAGCTTCCGGTCAACCATCTGCTCCTTTGAGAGTGGCGAAGACAGGTCGAGAAGCCTGGAGTTCACTTTTTTCTGTAGGGCGCGCTGTTGAAGAGATTAGCAAATGCTCTTACTATCCTCTTCGGGAGGTTCCTTCAGGCAAGACTGTCCCTTGGATCCCGCAGGAAGCAATCTCTACTAATGTTGCAAAATGGGGACGGACACTAGCAGGTTATGTTGTGGGTGACAACCCTTTATATTCTCACCTTCGTGCATATGTCCATCGTTTGTGGCGGCCAAAGGGTACTTTACAGGTCCACTCTAGAGAAAATGGCTTTTTCTTCTTCGTGTTTGAGCTAGAGGAAGATTGTAGCAGAGTACTCCAAGGAGGGCCTTGGATGTTCGATAAAAGGGTGATAGTGCTGCGACGCTGGACTCCAGACCTCACTATGGACAGAGATCTTCTGTCATCAATTCCAGTATGGGTAAGATTTCCTGACTTACCACTCAAATTTTGGTCTACAGAGTGCATAAGTATAATTGCTAGCTCTATAGGTAAGCCCTTATTCCTTGATAAGGCTACAGCTTTAGGAGAAAGGTACTCCTATGCAAGATGCTTTGTTGAAATTGATGCAAAGACCAAATTGCAAAATACAATTGAGATTGCTGTGGAGGATGAGGAGAATGTGATTATTAAAGTGGAATATGAAAACTTGCCTCCTAGCTGTCCAACGTGTGAGTGCTTTGGGCATTCAACCTCCCAATGTCCGTTTAAGATGGTTTGGGTAGAGAAAGGTAAGTCTACTATGTCTGCGGCTGAAAGTGCGTTGATTAATGAAGGGAATGTTACGAGTAGAGGGTTTTCATCTACTATAGAGCCTAGAGGTCCTTCTAATGGAAATGTAGAGGTTGCTAATGGTGATGCAGCGGATGTACGTGTGATTCCAAATTCTGCGAAAGCTGGAGGCCCTTCTGGTAATGACCGTGTTGATGATCCTGACACTGTTGGGGATGAAAATGATGAAGAGGATGAATATGGGGAAGAATGGGTGGAAGAATTTGATGTAGATGCTACGATAAACCAAGAGTGGGAGGATGAAATGCGTCGCTTAGCTCCAAAATCAAAGACACTCAAAAAGACTTATTTGGATCCACCTCGACGGAAAAGCTCAAGGGAAACTCGGAATCCTAAATATCGCTAGGATTCCTTGCTTTATCAGAGTTGTAGGTTTATGTATGGCTTTGTTTCTCTTGCGTTTTATGTTTGGTTCTATTTTGTAGACCAATATTGTAATTTGTTGAGTTATATGAATAAAATTGCTTACCCTTCAAAAAAAACATATAGGGTAAAGTGTTCCTAGGGTGACTCCATAGATTTCATCTAAGGAGTCGCCCCCATTTTCCACCATATCCCACATTTGTTTTCAAATTTTTTTCTTGGGATTGTTGTTCACCTCATGTATGATCAACATACCAAAAATCAAGTCATTCCAATACTTTTAGAGCCCCCATTTACCCCATGCAACTTCATGGGGTTTTCAGCACGTTTTCAGACCGTTGAAGTTGCAATGGATAGATGGGGCTCTAAAAGTATTGGAATGCCTTGATTTTTGGTATGTTGACCATCCATGATGTGAACAACAACCCCATGAAAAATAAAATTCAAAAAAATTGTGGGAAATGAGGGAAAATGGGGGCAACTCCTTAGATTTAATCTAAGGAGTCACCCTAGGAACACTTTACCTATATATATATGCCCACGAGCGGGTGTTCCAGTGGTAAGTCATTCCGCTCCAAAGCCAAGGGGTGCGGGGTTCGAGGCCTATGGCCGCCGTGACTTGGTAATTATTGTGGAATTTGTTGTGGAATTATTTACCCTGGGGCTACATCTCCCCTCTCGGACTAACCCGGGGGCCGTTGGGGGCACGGCGGTTTCCCCCCAGTTTGCATAGTCTCGACCGGGCTCTCGCCTTACCCTCCTAAAAAAGCCGAAGGCAGGGGGATGGGGTTGGGGATTTTTCTGGGTTTTCAATATATATATACATATATATATATATATACATATATATATATATACATATACATATATACATATACATATATATATATATATATGAGGTGGGATCAAATGACCCCCAAAAATAACCCCCAAAAATGACCCCCTATCAAAAATCCTATGCCCCCCATTTTTTCAGAAGATCCGAACCGTTCATCTTGATCTCCACCCTCTAAATACCTGACCCACCAATTTTCAACCCGATCCCATGTGTTTTGCCCGTTCATCAACCATTCGCAAAAGTTCTGTTCATGCGAAACCGTTAAATTTGGGTCGGATGGATGAACAGTCAAAACACATGGGATCGGGTTGAAAATTGGTGGGTGGAGATCAAGATGAACGGTTCGGATCTTCCGAAAAAATGGGGGGCATAGGATTTTTGATAGGGGGTCATTTTTGGGGGTTATTTTTGGGGGTCATTTGATCCCTCCTATATATATATATTGGAGAATATGCTTTGCATCTTTATTGAATCTCAAAAAAAAAGTACAAGACTCTCACGGATGGAGGAAGGATGTTAGTAAAGTGGGATAAGGGCACATGCGCCGTCACCCCCACCAATACTTAACGCCTTCTGCTATCCGTAGAGCCAAGAGAGAAAACAAAATACATGTACATATCAACCTAGTCTACAAGCCCCCAATTTATGGGGGGGGGGGCACCAGCATCATCCTGCTCCCAATCCACATGTCGCAAAGCAATTTTGATATCATCAGCAATGTTCTCGAATAGCTGAGTCTGCATCTGACTAGCACCCTCAAAGATTCTCCTGTTTCTCTCCTTCCAAATGTGCCAAGTCATAGCAGCAAGAACCGTCCTGACCAGCCTCCCTATATTGTTCTTCCTATGAAATTGAGCAAGAATCAAGTCGCCTATTCCTGCCAATGTTGTTGGCAAAGTAGAGGTGACCCCAAGTTTAAGAAAGCTCCTGCAAAGAATGTATTTAGTATAGATGCATTCAAAAAATATATGATCCCTATCTTCATGAATATTATCAGAGCATAAGACACAGAAGGGTGAAGTAGGCACTCCCCATTTCACGAGCTTGTCATGGGTAAGGAGTTTCCTGTGAAAATCTCGCAGTAAAGTGATAGCCATATTAGGGATATGCCCCTGAAACCAGACCACCTTGTAATAAGGAAAGAGGGGTTTAGAAACCCGAGAGCCATCCCAAGCACTACGAAGAGATGGATATTTGGAAACCCAGGACCAAGAGTCATCGCCCGTGGATAAGACCACCGAATTGATGAAGTGGCGAACGTGCATAAGAGAATTACTCTCCACCCATTTACCCTCAGACCAGTAATCGCTGACTGTGTATCTCTCCTCCCCATTAGGCACCTCATAGGAGTCCCCAAGGGAACCACATGGAAGCCAATTGTCATACCAAAATAGTGTAGTAGTACCATCTCTGACATTATGTTTGGTGAGATTTTAGTAAACTCCTGACAATGAAGAATGAATTTCCAGGTTCCAGATTGCATAGGGTGAGCCTTAGCCAGAAATAAACCCGTATTATTCATATACCGAGTCCTCATGTAAGAAGCCCAGATACCACCATGCGTAAGCATGTGCCAGGTCAGCTTAACACCATGTGCTTTGTTAAGATCATTGAAACTTCTAATTCCCACACCCCCCTCTTGTTTGGGAGCGCACATATCATTCCAAGCCCAGAGGTGGTTATTCCCCCAAATAAACTTTCTGCATATGGAAGTAAGAGAGCGGAGAATAGATTTAGGAATACGGAAGGCCTGCATCCAAAACCCCACCATGCCATAGATGACAGACTTGACAAGTTCAATACGCCCAGCAATGGACAATAAAGATGAAGACCACCCCTGAAGCCTATTTTTGCATCTATCAAGCAGATGACCATACATTGCGGCGTTGGGGTACTTAGAGGAAAGAGGAAGCCCCAAATACGTGGAAAGAGATTGCACACGGTGAATACCCAAGATATCAGCCAGACTGCCAGGCCCCCTGGTGCCTTTGCTAAAAATACCAGCACTTTTATTCCAGTTGACCTCAAGACCGGTAAAGTATTTAAATGTAGAGAGGAGATCTCTAAGACCCTTAAAGGATTTGACATTACCTCTAAAAAAAACCAACAAGTCATCTGTAAAGAGGATATGAGTAACCGCTCCAACTCTATTCATAGGCATAATGCTGCGAGTGGCGTTAGCCTTAGCCATGAGCAAGGAAAAGGCTTCCATAACGATAACGAAGAGATAAGGGGAAAGGGGGTCACCCTGCCTCAGCCCCCTATTAGACTGGAACATACCATAAGGGGAGCCATTAATCATAACAGAGAAAGATGTAGTAGAGATGCATTCACAAATCCAACTGATGAATTTGTGCTTGAACCCCATCCTATGCAGCATTTAATAGATGAATTCTCTGTTAACACTGTAACGACTGGTTTTCGTGTAATTGGATTATCTATATTAAAATATATGCTTGGTGGATTTTCTCCTTGGATGTGTGGTTTTCGTCGCCGTAGCTTTCACTTTCGATCGTTTCGTCGTGATTTTCTAGCTTCTTCCTTCGATCGTCGATTTCGGAGTAAGTCATTCGTGACGAGCTTCAAATCGCTCATATCTTAGAGTTACAGTGATCTTAGAAGCCATAGGAATCTTCCCGCAGCTCCGCGATTCAAATCGGCACTTTTAGTGCATCTTAGTTGGTTCGAGAAGGCGGACCAACTGACTAGAATTCAATCTAGTCGGTCAGGAACTCTTCTCCAACCGACTAGTTTTTTAAATCTACTGTACAGGAGTTACTGTTTACTCTTAGTCGGTCTAAGAACAACCACCGACCGACTAGATGTGAAACTAGTCGGTCAGAA
Organism: Scilla litardierei; assembly: GCA_030789695.1. Classification (NCBI taxonomy): domain Eukaryota; kingdom Viridiplantae; phylum Streptophyta; class Magnoliopsida; order Asparagales; family Asparagaceae; genus Scilla; species Scilla litardierei. The sequence continues at coordinate 602,155,594 of CM061142.1, read as the reverse complement.
CTTGCTCTCAGACCGACTAGTTCATTTGATTAATTTTACCTAAGCTACTGTTCCTTATTAGTCGGTTCATGAACACTCACCGACCGAATAGATTCCAAACTAGTCGGTCGACGAGCCTTCACAGACCGACTAATTCACTTCCCAGATTTTCCCCTTCTTTCGCTGTTTGATTCTAGTCGGTCACAGTTGGTTGACCGACCGACTAGTTGCTAAACTAGTCGGTCAGTAACTCTTCTTTGACTGACTAATCAGTGTCGAAACCCTAATTTCTGGGCAGCCGCCAGCTCTTCCTATTTAAACCCCCCAAACGTTTTCTTTTCTTCCTTCAGTTCTCCTGAGCCTCCTTCTTCCCCAAATCCTTCTCCATCTTCCCCTAGCCTTCCTCCTTCATCAAGAGCCCTTCCCCCTCTCCATTTTGACCGGCCACCACCTCTAGGTCGCCGGAAAACCCCCAAAAATCCCCAAAACCCCATTTCTCCAGATTTTCTTCCCATTCCAGATCTGAACCCTAGGTTTCCCCGGATCGTTCTTCCGTTGCCGTGCTTGCTCGGCATCGATCTTCCGCTTCTATACGGTAGGGTTCGATCCTTTGGTTTTCTCATAACTCTCCTTGTGATTTTATTGAAACCCTAATAATAAACTAGGTTGGATGTTGTTTGATAATTGTTTTTCCGTGGCAGCGATTTCCTCTCCGTAGATAACTTTTGTGGCGTGCCTCGTTGATCATCTTCCTTGGCGTGAGGCAAGTGAAACTTTCCACTTAGGGTTTGGGCCATGTCTTAGGCCATTTGCTTGTTGTAGGCGTAAAAGAGACTAGGCGACGAAATGATACTCGCCTAGGCACAATTTCAGGAACTAGCTTGACAACGAACCTAGATCCGTCATTTATCATGTTGCATAACTACCATGTCATATTTAATTTATTTAACGGTACGCGAATTAATTGTCATCCATGCTATCCATGTTGAATGTCGCATTCGTAGCCACGCTACAATACTTGTGTTTCCTGGCTCGTGTTCCAGAAGCGGGCTACGTGAGTTGGTTGATAGCCAATGCCTGATCTACTTGTTTACCGGCTAGGCACCTGCGTTGCAGGCATAACCCTACGCCATACTTGTTAAATACACTTCCTGGCTCATGTTCCAGAAGCGAGCATTCCGTGTTCGGTGTAATTCCCTGGCTCGATACACGTGGAGGGGTAGAGATAAACGGTCACTTGAGCTTAGGAGTTGGCCCGATCAGCCACTCTAGCCAACAGGCGGAATCTCTGTGCACAACTTGTTACTTGACGTGTTCACTTGACGTGTTCACTTGACGTGAACTACTTGACTTGTACTTGTCCGTGTTTCACTTGTAAAACTTGTTATCCATGACATACTTGCTACTTGTACTTTCCTTTACTAGTCACTTCCTTACTTTACTCGCCATGTCATGCATCATACTATAACTGCTAGGGTGTTAGTTTACCTTACTTTCAGTTTCCTTGCCCAAGTCTTTTAGACTTGCTGACATGTGCCCCTTTCTCTTTGGGTGTCGCATGTTAGTTGCCGAGCATGAGTTTGTTATTGAGGGCGACGAGTTCGAGGAGTTCGTGCCCGATTCTGTTGGTTGAAGAGGAGCTTGAGAATACCGGTGATCTTTCTTAGGATCTTACAGTTTCCTTTTGTTTTAGGATTCCTGTTAGTTGTCGGTGCGTGGCACCTTTGTTTGTACTTTGTACTTTTGTTGGCCATGTTTGGGCCCTTAGATTCTTTTCTCTTTTAGCCTGGTGGCTTTTTCTGTGATGTTGGAATTTAATGTGATGGATATTCTGATATTGTCTTTTGTCTCTTTTCCTTTATTATTATCTTTGTTTCGTATCGCGTTGCAAGGACCTGCAGATATAACGATTTCATGACGCTTATCAGGCGTGTGGCTTCACAGCTCCACGTCTGTGCAGACCTTCTCACGTCTCGCCTCCACATTTTTGGGAAGCGGGGCGTGACAGGTTTTGTTGGTGGCCCATGCAGGTCCATTTGCAAATACGAATTATCGGAACAACGATAATAACTATGGAATGTCCATTAAATAAATTGCAACATCCGAGTCTATAGCCTTGAGTCTAGTAGTTTTCCTATGTCACTAGGTGGTAGGAAGACTTAGTTAGACCTCCGTGCTTGCTAGTTAGAGGCCCCTGATTGTTAGTTAGACTCCCTGCTAGGAGTTGATTTGGTCGTTGTAGGAGTTACCTTAGTGGTTCCTGTCTAGCTTTGACTAGGATAGACTTCTAGAATTCTTTGGTCTCTCGCTTGGGTTCATCGATTTCGGACCAAGCTGAACTCATTTCATCGCTGTCTAGCCCTTAGGGAATCTTAGCCCTTAGTTCCATAATCTTTAGTTGGTTGACCGTAGGAGTTTCCGTAGATTTTCCTAAGTCATAACCTAGGCGTATTTATGTTTTGATCATCCGACCAAATCCCTTGCCTCAATTCCCACGACCACCACGTTTCGATAATCGTTGATCCTTCAAATGTCCCCATTCGCCAGGCTTAATTTCTTTTAAAGTTATTTTTCGATTTCCCCTATTAAAGTTTTCGCTAAGTTTAAATTTTGTTTTAAACCCGCTACGTATGCACTTAAATTTCTCACTTTTCGATTGAGTCAAATTCCTTGTAGATTTCGGAGTCTAATGGTTGTAATTATAATTGCTATCTCGTAACCATTTTCTAATCTATAATTTTGCATTTCGGTTTAAGGACTCTAGTACTATTTTGAAAAATTCGACATACCATTTTTCTAACTATGAGATCCATTTTAATCGCATATCATACACACTTTAAAATCTCTTCCAAGATAAATAGGACTTCAAATATTTTCATATATCAGTACTAGGTTCATTGTACTCGTACTTTAAGGTCTTGTATAAATCAGTTGTTTGGCAAATCTGGGTCCCTCTAAAAAGTATTTTAAATGTTATTTATTTGGAATTTCTCTTCAGTTTTAAAACTTGTAAGCACTTAGCATGGGCCTAAATTTTCACACTATAGTTGATCGGATTCCATTTCTGCCGAAGTATTGTATTAAGCTACTGCCGTAAATTATTTTCGAACCTCTCCGTTGCAAATCTTGACTTTTCTGAAGGTATCCTTTCGACTTCCTTTTTCCTAAGTTTACATTTGTTCGGAACTTTAAAATGTGTATACTTATACCTCATACCCTTCTTTGACTTAAATTTATTTATTTATTTGAATTTCGAAAGTTTTGACGAGATTTGATTACTGTTTATAATGTTTTTCCAGCCTTTACTTTCATACCTATTTAAATATCTCATCCCTTTTCATATATCAATTTAGTTCTGAGCGTATTTCTATTTTTCCCAATTCGATTTATAAGCTTTTCCTTTCTTATTTATGCCATTCAAATGATTCATCACGCTCCCTTAATATACCTTCCGAGTCACACATGATTTTAGCTTTCAACAAACCAAAGATATGTTCAACATTTTCTCTGTTACAATTTTTGGAAAATTACGTTTTCGTAACCATTTTCCAACCTGGACCTTCCATAATTTGGTTTTTAAGCTTATTACGAATTTTGATAAACCTACTACTAAGTTTTCCGTTCACCATACATGCTTTTAGAATAATTTCTAAACTAAATTGAATTTCGAATATTTTCATATATACGTGCTAGGCTCATTAGCCCGTATGTTAAGAGCTTTGTGTAAAACGATTTCTTTTGGCAAATCCTGGTTACACTAAAAGGTGGTTTCAATATTGATTATTTAAGCTGTTTCCTGGCTTAAAGACTTTGAAAGTATTTAGCACGAGTTTAAAATTCTTTCGTTAATTTAATTTCGTTTCGAAACTTTTGCCAACATTGTTAAATCATTGCCGTATAATATTTTCTAAAACTACGTCCTTAATGTTCGTATGAACGCTTTACTTCCTTTCATAATGATTTCCGTTAAGCCAATAAATCATTTCATCTTATTATGTGTATTCAACTCAAACTTATTTCGAACAACTTATTTTATCGATCTTCAAATATCGTCTATGCGGAGGAGAACTCCAACTTTACAAAATATGACCGTTTTATACTTTTAGTGTTTTTGACTTTCGCTATTCACGTACCATTTCCGAAAACTTATGAGATTAATGTTTACGTCTTTCTTCCCCGCCTAAACATCCACAATTATATCTCCGTTCCACTTGATCTATTTACCTCCTTGTCCTCGCCCTACCTGAACCCATTTTACGATCTTGTTTCGTTACGCCATCTGATCTTGGTTTCCTTCCTTCTGCTTAGTTATCCCACTAGTGTTTGCCGTTATTTACGTCGCACCAGTTTAGTAGTGGGTCCTTAGACTTTTGGTGATGTTGTCGTAGCGCATGTACCCAAGTTGAGTATGTAGGCTTGAAGAGTGTACCCCCTATAGCATGATAATGTTTGCCTATTGTGTGATATATACATACTCAGAGTTATTCATGATGTTATGAAATTGTAAGTGTGTTAATATTTATGGATATGTGCGAGGATAGCTATACCACTCTAGGGGCGTCTATGTATATAAGATTCTGTATTGGAATGTCTGAATAGAGTGTATGTAGTTGGAGATACTTATGATGGTTGAAATAATATGATTGGTGAAACTATATGTATGCTGGGTGTGATAATAATAGGTGTACGTATAGTTAAGTGGGTAGGCCTATTATGTGACCTATGTGTTGTACGCATGAGTGTGTGCATGTACGTAGTTACGTATTGCGCTTAGACGTAAGTAGTTATGTTCTTGCTGCGTGAGTATATAGATGATATACCTGTGGTAGTAGAAATATAATTTTGATTGGTATTGCTTGCTTTTATGGATGTTGTGTGCGTGTATGCCATGAGGTATACCCGGCTATTGCATATCTTAATTAATGGATGAAGTAAGTGTATTGGTGTGCCAATTATAGATGGATGGATATGGTATGAATATATGATACATGTATGTGACTATACAATGACTGTACTTATTAGGGGGAATAATGTAATTATAGGTGTGCTAATGTTTGTGATAATATCATGGTATATGAAGTGATTGAAATATGCGATATTACCTGATTAGATATTAAGGGTGTTGACATTTAGATATGTATATGGTTATGTTGGTAGACGTGTATGCATTGGATAGTATTGGCATATGTATGGGTGCTATGTTATGTATATGGAATTATTCTGCTATGATTTTGAGTCTCACTCAAGCTTGAGTGGGTATACTCTATGTACGTTGGTGTATTTGTATGTGGTTGGTGTATAGTGATGGATGATGTATGTATAATGTTTGGATTGTTTGTTTCCGGTTGTGTTACGCACATGATTGTGGGTCACTAACCAGTATATAATTATAGGTGTTGGTCTTGTGGTATAGCTATTTATTAGGGGGCTTGCCAGCGTGAATATACATATGTGCTAGCTAAAACTAATTGTGTTTATGGGCTGAGTATATATTGGTATATATGAATGAAATGTTAGCGTGTGTGGGTGTGCACCATGCACGGGTAAGTATGTGCCTAGTTATAAGTTTTGGTGACTATGATATGTTGGGCGTGTCGTGAGTATAGTTATAGGGCCGTATGTGATGTGAAGATATGGTGAAATATTTACATGCACTTTGAATGACTATATTTGTGAAGTTATAGTAATGGTGAATGTGTATTAGATATATTAAGACTTGTTTGAATAATGGCGTGGTGCGACTACATGTGTCGATGTGTTTGGTATTGGATGTATACTAGGAAATATTAGGGAGTAATATACCCATGGTTGCTTGTTGCATAGGTAGCTATCTACACGTAGAGCGATGGTTGTATTTGCTAAGTGTGAGACAAATCTTTTGTGAAAATCTGAACTATTGTTTGTGCTAGGTAAGTAGTAGCTATATAATGGAGGTATACAAATGATTGAAATACATGTATGAGTACGAATGACTGTGATAGGTATAAGAGCATAACGTGCGTGAATGAAAACGTGTTAGTAGTAATAATGTTTGACTATCTAGTGCGTATATATATATATACTAGTATATAACCCGTGCCCGAGGGCACGGTTCATTTAATATTTCCCCCGCAAAATCTTTGTTACCCAAAAAATATTTCAACAGCCAAAATTTAAAAGAACAATAAATTAGCGTAAAAATTTTAGCGGTGCGGACACCTTTGGCACTTCATTTAATGACTAAGGTCAGTATCATGCCATTTTTTGGTCATCTCTCATTTCTTTTGCGTTAGGAATAGATCATCTCTCTTTTATTTTGCAACTTTGGGAAGAGAACCGTAACCAACAAAAACCCATTTCCCTTTCCACATGACCACACCTCAATTTACTATCAAGTTTCAAAAAATTTAGTTTTACAACTACTCATCTCAACCTTTCATTCCCAAAGATGAAATACTTGCCACTCTTAATAATATGTATGGAAAGCAGGCCCTTTAATAGAATAATACGCCTAATGCAATGTAAAGAAAGATTCCAACTTCTTACAGAAATCACAAAAGCCCATCATCCCAAAACCAACTTTACAACGAAACACTTGAGAACTTGATCTCACTTTGACGAAATCAGGATCGATGATTATGTATGCCTGAATACAATGAATAGTAGAGCCATCATTATGAATAGTGTGAATAGTTACAGCTCCACTATCAGGTGGGTGATTGTATTCTGCACTTCCCTCCATAAGCACAAAATCCAATTCGAATGAAGTAACTACATTCATGCTCCTCAGGACTTTCTGTGTACATGCAATCCCCGCTATTACTGCCCAGTTCCAATCGCCTCATATATTCTACCAAAATGCAAGATTCCAAAATAAACCGTTAGTATAGAATGCAAAGCCTAGCACCAACTATATCAGCTCAATGATCGACCAAAAAAGTACAAATCCGTTGCAATTCGCCTTGCAGCAAAAGCACACATGCACACAGCACAAAAGTTGGGTATAAATTAGAGACTTTGGCAAATTTACCAGTACAGCAAAAAATCATACAAACTTTGGCAAATTTCGACAATATTTTTACATGAAAGTAACTAACAAATTTACAAACATCTGTTGCCTCAGTCCCAGATACAAATAGAGCAAAATTTAACTTGTAAGACAATAGTTTTTTAACAACGCAAAATTCCCATTTTTTTGAATACAAAACCCTCTCGCAATTCCATATTTCACAACTGAACAAAACATGTGAAACAAAAATAAATAAGTAGACAAAACTAAGTTCTTGTTCCCAGCAATGTTCTTGTTCCCAGCATTGTGATCCCCCTTGATAACATTGAATGCTGGGACAGACAAAACTAAGTTCTTGTTCCCAGCAATGTTAGCAATGTGCTGCATGACAAACGATTAAAAAAATAAAATAAAAGTCAGCAACATATCAGTGATATACTATTGAAGAACAATAAAATCATGAGTGACAGGGACCTGGTAGAACGGAATCTTCTTCACACTGGCTCCTGCCTTGCATACGGCAAGTGACACAGCAAGTATGGCATTTGCACCAAGCTGAAATAGATCAAGAATATTGATTAATATGATATATAATAAAAGGAAGCAAAACATAACAAACAGGCTGCCAATAAAATCTATGTCCAACCCCTAAGATACCTTCTGCTTGCACCAACCCCGCTCGTTTTTGGTGCCACCAAGCTCTTGGACCATAAAGGTGTCAATCTGGGTCTGCTATATGGGATCATGTGATAAAGAGAAGCAAAGCAAATCATTACTACTAATCTCTATTAATTAGGCTACAATTACCCCCTCTAACCAAAATAATGTGTGCATACCTTGCCAACAAACGTTGGTCCAATGATGGAATTCACATTATCAATAGCCTAAAAGAAAAACTGCATTTTCTGATACTCCTGCCACCTATGCAAATGCAAAAAAAATTATATTATGACATGTAATCCAGAAACAGTAATAAAAATAGCAAAACGATTATATCATGCTAAATTTTAACAAAATTCCAACAGAAATAAAAACATCTGCTCAAATATCGGTGCCTTAAATGCATATAAAAGAAATTTTAGCAAATAAAGTAATTCCTTTGACGGGAGCTTGAACAACATGATTTTTGCTGAGATAGCTGGATCCAAAATGTTTTTGTTGAGATTTTCTTCTCTTTGTAGCCACACCTCCCTCATCAGCAAGTGACGGCCATCAACCCCGTCAACAGCCCGTTATCATCTTCCACCACCTTGGGAGGCGATGACACCATAGAAGTAGCCTGCTTTCACAGAAGATAAAGTGACAATCAAACAAATCAAGAAACATCCCTCAAAGAATTATCTGACTGAGATTTACGAAGGAAAAAAATCCAATGTTGCTTTTGCTCGCACCTTCTCCTTGCGCCTTGCTCGCTCCTTGCACCATGCGAGAAGACCCAGATGATGCAAAAGGGGAAAAAGTATGTTTGCCTTGTTTGGAATGCCTCTCGGACTGCTGCGAAAAATACATGTTTAGCGAATGTACATGCAAATTAGATAGAATACAAATAATCTGATATTTAGGCCTTGAAATACACATAATGCAGCATTTATGAACATACCATGAAGAGATCCTTGCATATTTGAGAGCAATGTCCTGCCAAGGCCACTAACGAAGAAAATATTGTCAAAGATATTGTCAGATATTGCCAAGGCCACCATGTCAACTTTATGCCAGTGAAACCAAACAACGAAAACGCTCATTATCAATGAAATCTGAATTCTTAATGAAAGGATCCAATTTGGTTTTAATTTTATCATTTGAATCTTCATGTCAGATTATCATTCTCAAATGTTAAGTTCATGTTCATTGAGAATAAGTTCACCAAATGGGAAAGTTCAGACTTTATCATTATCATTGAGAATTCAGATTTCCAGAGAGCAAACCACCAGAGAATGGATCCAATTTGGTTTAAATTTAAGCATTTAGGTACTCAGACATATCAAATTTTAGGTGTCAGGTTGCTAGTATAAAATTCAGGTCGGTGTACAAAATTGTTTAAACGTTTGCATAAACCAAAATGTGAGCACTGCCATTCATGACTCTATTAGCTACTCTTGTAGCAAGTTATCCAAGTCCCAACTGGAGAACTCACTGGTCTTCATTGTAACTGCTTGAGCCATCTCAAATAATTCTCTTTTATCCTCAACTAAAGCATTGCATATAACTTGTTAAAAAGCTCTCAGGTCATCAGCCTAGTCATTATGCCCTTGTCAAATCTGAATTACACAAATTTTTCACCAAAGAATTATTAACCTGAAGGAAGTGCTTGTATTGATGCATAAAGGCACATACTGTAGGCTGAATTATTCATATTTTTCACCATGGAAGAAAAAATCACACTTTGTCAAATCTAAATTATACAAATTTGTCAAACCTAGGAACGAATTTGTTGAAACCGAATTATTCTGGGGTGTGTGCTGAATTATTAACCTGAGAGCTTCATTCCCATTTGATAGCTTACAAATTTATAGCTTACAACCAGCAAGGTGAATTTAAATTTGATAGCTTACAACCACTATCTTGGGTTTAAATTTGATAGCTTACAAATTTATAGCTTACAACCAGCAACTTCATTCCCATTTGCCATAACCGAATTATGTTGTAAGCTATAAACAAAGCTATAAACAAAGCTGAATAATTTCCAATTAATTTGAACTCACGTTGCTGGTTTGTACTGAATACCTGAGAGCTTCATTCCCATCTGAATTCTCAATGAAGCTTCATGTCAGCTACTCAACCTAGTGTACTGACAGGCTATGGCAGATTTTGAAAAATAATGAGAAATTTACCCGAAAGGATGAACATACCTGCAAGTATCCCAATCTCCTGAAAGCCCAAAATGCTCTAGGAGACTTCTCTGATGCTTCTTTACATAAAGCAATTTCCAGGCTTACTTTCTCGCTTTCATCCAAAAGAGCACACAATGCTTCCTGTAGGGGCATAGTTTCATAGTAAAAATCAACTGCCAAGGATTAAATGACCAAACAGATTTTTGAAATTTAACGAAAATGGTGAGACAAATTAATAGGGTAGACTGAGTCACGGAGTTCAGACAATGGGGGAAAAGGATAAATCATATGCACTCACACAAACAATTATATCAGAAAACACCAGTTTCAGCAACAAATAGCAGTATTAACCTTATAGAGATAAGATAATGTTCATGAATACATAATGAAATGCATTTAGCTCGAGAAAAGATAATAATGAACAAACTGACTCATAAAGAATCATTCAGTTTAGGAAATGCGGACATACACCAAGAATCCTTGGTAATTCAGATAACACCATATTATGCATGATTTAAACGATTAAATGCGTAGAAAATGTTCTGTGAAATAAACACGCAAAGATGCAATCTTTCTCTCCGATTCATACAAATAGAACCCTAATTACCACTCATCGCCCAATGCCAGCTTCAAGCCGCTATAGACTGTAAATAAAATAGAAAGGCTAAAACCAGAATTAAGTTTGAGAAAGGCCACAACTATAAAATTCTAAGGAACTCTATGCACGGTCCAAAGCAAATGCGAATGCGAATTTTCAAAAGGAACCCCAATTAGCTCACCCCCGCTTCAAAATCATCAGGATTGAGATACACTGCTCTCTGATAACACTTTGCAGGATTGAGATTCACTGCTCCAATTTTAGCTATGCATATTCTTATTGTTTTCTTATCATTAGTTTGTTTATTAATCCTAGGTTTGACTTGGTTAATATTAGGTGTGTGAGGTTTCTTAGGTTTGGATTTTTTTAGTAAACGTAGCATATATAAATGCATGATTAGTTTTAATAATGCAAACAATCTGAATCAACCCTGTAAATCAAACATAATTGGGCAGCTTAGCCATTGAGAACTGATACCAGACAAAGCTTCACCACAACAAAAGGTTCCAAAACCTCAGCACTCTCAAAATACAAATTCAGGAGCAAACGAATGGATGCTCAATAGATATCATTACTAAAACATAGAACAAAATGTCCAAAAGCATCAAAATATATCTCAGATTCCAACATCTCATTCGCATCAGAAAGTAATGCTTAATTGATCAAGTAATGCATATCCTGTTAAAAAATTCTAATGCTTAATTCACCACATTGATCAAGTAATGCAAGTCACCAAAGTGCAAAAAAAATTTGACTTGTCAAAATTTTTGTCCTGTCAAAATTTGGTCGTGTCACCAAAGTGCAAAAAAAAATTGACTTATCAAAATTTTTGTCATGTCAAAATTTGGTCATGTCAAAATTAAGCACTTTTGATAGGATATGCATTTAGTCCTGTCAAAATTCTAATGCATTACAAAAATTTTGGTGATCAAATAAGATCTTAGGAATTCGAAAACCAAAATTAATAGTATTAATCAAATGAAAAGTAATTAAAATAACATTCCAAAACAAATTCCAGAATATAACATTCTGGATGATAACAAAAGCAACCGTAGAGTGCCGATTGATGGCAGCTTCATCCCTAGAGTCACCCACCAAGCTCGAAACCGCGGAGTGTCGATCGATGCAGTCCAACCATACAAAAATCTGAGAAAAGGAAAGAATGCCACGACGAAGAAGCTGTGGTAGCGGGGAAGGCATAGGCCTTGGCGAGGTCTTTGGGGCCAAGGAAGTAAGTGGTGAGGGCATTTGCAAGGACATAGATTAGGTCGTAAGATGGAGAATGTGAGATATTGCTCGTAGACAAAAAATTTAAATTCGTAGCTTGAAACTTGCATGAGTTGAGGCCGTATAACTTTAAACTTGATTTCCTCAAATATGTTAGCAAAATACCTGTCTCAGAAATCAGAAGTTAAAAATTTCTACTACAAAAATTATGGCAAGAACTTCTTGATGTTTGTAACATTAAAAATTTGGTAATCTGCATTGCAATAAAGTTGGCTCAAAAGATTATTGATCATAGTATGTTTCATCTATTGACAAAATGGCACCAAAGAGTCATTTTAATGCATAATGTATTCTAAGTAAATCAACATCTCATGTAGATTTTCTTTACTATGTCCAAAAAAATTCAGACAACATTATATTTTGAGATATATGCATGGAATCTGATATAGTCTATTTGCATGATAATGCTCTTATGGAATGCTCAAAAAACTGAAGTAATCTTTTCTTCCATTTGCTTCACATTTCAATCTTTATTCAACAACCTTCACATTTCAACCTTTCAATATTGCCATTCTGAATAAAATCTTCACATTTCAACAAAGCTTGCTAGAAATCTTCACATTTTACAGTGAGCATGAACTCTTGCAATCTCCATATTTCAACAAAGCTTGATATAAATCATTATTTAGAAATCATTGCTGCTTTGGGTAAGAGCAGAGAATCTCAATCAAACTCAAGTCCTAATCAAAAATATCTGAATCCAAAAAAAAGAGAAAAGAATTCTTAAACAAAAATACCTGAGCATACTTTCCTTCTCTTCTTTCTCAGGGAAGGCATAGCTATCAAGCCAAGGTTAGTCTCACCATGTTCATCAGCTTCCTGTGGATTCAATGAACCCACATTCTTTATTGCAGACAAATACCTGCAGACAAAAAAAATTCCACCCACAAATAAATCAGAATGCCTACCTTGATGAAGAGAACCTACTATTTGAGGAAGGGCTACCTTGATGAAGAGCTCAAGAAATGAGGCCGCAGCTTCAGCCTTCACCCTCTCGATCTCTCCACAGGGGGTGCTTTGGGAGGCAGGGGGTGCTCAGGGAGGGGGCAGGGGGCAGGGGGTGTTTCTTTGGGTCTGTTCTTCTCCATCTCTCTGCAGTTCTTTGGGGAGCTCGGCGTTGATTCCGTCCTGGGGCTCGGCGTTTCTTTTGGGTTCTCTTCGCTGTCCCCCTTTTGGGAGCTTCCGATCTCCTGGGTCCTCTTTGGGAAGCTCCTTGTGGATCTGCCGTTTAGGAAGCTGCCAATCTCCTGGATCCTCTTCGTAGCCCCCCTTGGCAGTGACAATTGCGGCTGCCAGTTGCCGGCTGCCGTTGGGAGAGGAGGGACATGGGGAGTTGATGCTGCGTTTTGATTCATGAAGAGCTTGAGGGGTGTTGAGTTGATGTTGTTTTTTGATTAGAGGTTTGTGCACGTGAGTTTGAGTTTTCATTTCCCCCCAAATTGAAAAGTTTGAGTATTCAAAGTTTTTAAATTATCCAACCAAAATTCCCTCCAAATTTTAACTTGATTTCAAAAACATATCCCCCAATTTCTCTTCTCCCAATTTCTCATCCAAATTCTCTTATGCAAAATGTATCAAGCAACAATATTACTAGTCATAACCCGTGCCCGCGGGCACGGTTCAATTAAGATTTTCCCCCGCAAAATCTTTGTTCCCCAAAAAATCATTTCCACGGTCAACATTGCGCCGAACAACAAATTAGCGTAAAAATATTAAGCGACACTGACGCATTCGGCATGGAACAACAAATTCGGCGCAGGAAGCTTCGGCGCGGAACAACAAATTCGGCGTGGGCGCCTACGGTGAGGAACAACAAATTAGTGTAAAAAAAATTAGCAGCACGGACGCATTCGGCGTGGAACAACAAATTTGGCGCATGCACCTTCGACGCGGAACAACAAATTCGGCGCGGGTGCCTTCGGTGCGGAACAACAAATTAGTGTAAAAAAATTTAGCACGGGCGCCTTCGACGTAGACCCGATTCAATTAAGATTTTCCCCAGCAAAATCTTTATTTTCCAAAAAATTATTTCCACAGTCAAAATTGCGTGGAACAACAAATTAGCGTTAAAATATTTAGTGGCATTGCCGATGTGACGCATTTGTCGTGGAACAACAAATTCGACGCAGTACAACAAATTCGGTGTAGGCACTTTCAGTGCGGAACAATACTGATGGAAGTTCTCAAATTTTAGATTTTGGAGAGTAATTAAGAAGCTAGGGGAAAATACTGATGTAAGAGCATCTCCAACAAAGATGATGTATTATGTGAGTGAAGCGAAACAACAAACAGATTGGAAACAATTTCAAGATCAACAACACAAAGAGCAAAATAGCCAAAAAAGAAATTAGAACTATATGCTGAGATGAGCTTGATACTTAAGATCTGATCACAACAAAAGCTCTACATCCCAAACTCCCCCCCCAAAACACTTCATAGCCTCCAATCCCATATATACACAAACACAAACACAAACACACACACTCACCCCCCACCCCCCCCAAAAAAAACGAAACCCCCTAATAAGAAAACCCATCACCATTGCTCTTTAGCCTACTCCTTAGACACACCAGCATTGGAATTGGCCTCGGCCTTCAGAGACTTGGCTCAAAGTTAAGCTCAATGGTCCCTGTTTTAGGCAGCAAAATAGAGCGAATGTTCAGCAAGACACCTCCACTAGCAACCATCACACCAGCAAGCAGCTTCCTAAGCTCCTCGTGGTTCCTCACCCGCAGCAAGCTCCAAAACATAGATTTGAGAACTTCACCGTCAATTCTCAACTAAATAGACAAAATAAAAAACATCAACTTAAAAGATCAATTGATGATGAAATTTTCCTGTGCATGAAAGATGAATGGTCTCTGCACAAAATACAGAGAATTGAAACAACTAAATAGTTCCTACAAATGAAACCACTTAATTAAACCAACAAATTCACCATCGGTAGCGACATACTCGAGGACATCGACAGCAACATAATAACATAAGATAGGATACGTGAAAACCTGACCATAATAACATAAGCTAGGATACATATTTAAGCTCATTGTTCATACTTACTGCAATGGAGGGTTCTTCTCAAGTTCAAAAATGCACCAATCAGAACTTAGAAAAGAATTACTACTCAATTTTTTAATAATCAAAACTTAAAAAATTCTTACCAAAAAAACTTTAAAAATTAATTAAGCCGGATTACTGTCCTTAGTTGAAATGATCAATCCCAAGCTTTGACATGCCAGTTAACACTTTAGAGGTGTAATTTTTTCAAGCTAACATTACTTAACATTACTTAACATTACTTAAAATGGCATGTGTATATTATCAATTTGGTTGATGGAAATGGACCAATTCACTTAAAACAATCCAATATACCGAGCTGAGGCACACTGAAACCATAAAGTATACTCATGCTGATAAGCATTTGCATATGCATAAAGTATACTCACACTGATAACCATAATGTAACGGTCGGTTTCCGATCGTACTTTCTTTGTGCACGTGCTCTTGATTGTGCACGTGCTTATTTTTGACTTTATTTGATTTTGAATATTATTCAGTGATATATCGACGTGATCGTCTCTGGAAGTATTAGATAGTGGAATAACTTTGTAACAATATATCTCGTGTCGTTCTTCAGCGACACTATCTTAATTGGCGTGACGTCGCGACTTTCTGTTTTGATGCGAGACGTTACGAATTTTAGTTTCGTCTCTCGACATTGAAATTTAGATCCGTCTTCTCCACTATCTTTCTTTAGTCATCTAGAACACCCCATAATTATTTTATAATTTTTGGACTTAATTTGACCTATTTTCTATTTTTTTGAAAGATTTAAATAATTTTAAAACCAATTTTTATAATATTTTTAATTACAATAAAATTTCTATATTATAATAACGTATTAAAGAATTTTTAGGAAAAATTTTAGAATTTTTGGCCGCACCCAATTTCGCGTGAGGAAGAGGAGAGTAATTTTTAACTAAATTAATTATTTTAAATTATTTTAATAAAGTTTTTCCGAACCCAAACCCTAAACCTAGCTCTAACCTATTTAAGTTAGCCCTAGGAAAAGTATTTTCGTCATTGCTCAAAACCCTAGCCACCGTTTCATCTTCTAAAGCTTCGTCGCAACGTTGCGACGATCGCAACGTGCACGACCGGAGCTCTCCCCCGCAAATCCCCTTGCACGACCGGAGCAGCACCCCGCATCACCGCTCGCACAGTCGCTGCATCGCTTCCCCCGCTGTCGCCTGCTCCGACCGAGGCTCTCTCTCGGTCTGACCGAGAGGCTCCCTCGCACAGCCGCCCGCATCGCCCCGCTCCGCATCGCCAGCGCCTGACCGACCCGCCCCGTCGGTCTGACCGAGGCCCGCTCCGCACCCGAAGCCGCTCCGCACCCCGCTCCGCTGCCAGCTTCGTCCAAGCGCCCGACCGACAGGATCAGTCGGTCTGACCGACGGATTCCTCCGCACCCGCCGCTGCAACCGAGCCCCCCGCATCGCCAGTGCACGACCGAGAGCTTCTCTCGGTCTGACCGAGAGAAACCCTTGCACCGAGGGTGAACGACCGACAGAACTTCGTCGCAAGTGGGTTTCTCCCACACCAACTTCTGTGGTGGGCCCCCCAAGTGCTCCTGAGGTGTTGTGTGCCCCCCTTGGACCCCTAGCACTGCTGTGGGCCCCACTTGGACGTGCCACTTCGCGGATTTGCCATCTACGACGTTGCGACACGTCGTAGGCCTTCGTCGCAAGTTCGAACTTTTGGAGAGACGTGCGAGGACCAGATCTGAAGCCGAGGAGTTCTCCGATCAGACCCGACATCCAATCTACAACAAACTCCGGTTCAGGTTGGTTCCCCGAAACTCGTAGAAACCCCCACAATAGCTGACTGAACCCTAAACTAAAAACCGTCAACTTGAACTAAATTTAATTTTCAGCTCCTGTAAAACGTTGTACGAACATAGAAAATCGACGAACGGACAAATTTGACTGTGCACATAGGATAGATCGTCGATTAGGTTGATACATAAAAAAAAGTGACTTTTGACGAATAGGATAGTCCCGAAAACCTAGAAACGAAACCTAATAGGATTTGACGAATTCGCGACCTGACACCGTCGCCGTGACTGTTTCAGACGGACTACCGCGGACGTGACGACTGGACGAGACGCTTCGGGAGGACGACACACTCGCCATCGCAGGCAAGTGTATCCACTTGCACTTTTGGCCGTGTTTAGGCCTTAGTTGGTTAGAACTGTTAAATTGGAACAAATAGAACCGGACGTGAAATGATAGCGTCCGGGACGACTCTTGACGGCTCAGACTTGACGACGAAGTCTGAGCCTGACAACAACAACTTTTTCATGCTATAGGGCTATCATGTGTGTGCTTGTGTGTGGACACCCTAGAATTACCCTTCCCGTCGTGTCACGTCACGTCCCGTCTTGCACAGCCCGCTGGGCAATAGGGCACTCGCCGAGTGATCCCTTGTACTGATTCACAGCCTGCGGGCAATAGGGCACTCTCCAAGTTGAGAGGGTGATCCCTTGTACTGATACACAGCCCGAGGGCAATAGGGCACTCTCCAAGCTAGAGAGAGTGATCCCTTGTACTGATTCTCAGCCTGCGGGCAATAGGGCACTCGCCAAGCTAGAGCGAGTGATCCCTTGTACTGGTGTCTTGTCTTGTCTTGTCTTGGGGTTGGGGTTGGGTTGAGCGTGCGCACGGCAAGAGGGTATGATCCCCCTCGAACCGTAAGGCGTGAACCCTTTTCATGTCTCACTTGTCTTGTCCTGCCTTGCTTCCGTCATGTCACGTCTTGTCATGACACCTGTAGGCTAGTCCCGTAGTTGGTAGCACACGCTACAACTACTACTTGTTGCGCTTTACTTTCCTGCTACGTTACTTCTCTTGTACTTGTTGTAACCCCAGCATGCTAATCAACCAGTAAAACTTTGTCTAAAAAGTTGATACACTTGCAGTCTGGTCTAACCCTTTTTGTAGACCTGACCTGACGTACAGTTCCTTCTTTTGGTGTTGTACGTCAGGTGTTGAGCCAGAGTACGTTGACGAGGCAGACTTGCCAGCTGACGGAGAGCTGGAGGACGTTGATCCGGAGTACGACCCGGAGGAGGACTAGCGTTAGAGGCTTCTTGTTGCTGATCCAGATTTCTGTTCCAGTTTAGATCGGGTGGGTAGCACCTGTTGTTTTCCTTGTCTAGGTTGGGTGCTTGCACCAGTAGTTTCCTTTTCTGCAGTTGTAGCCTTCGGGCGTTTTAGACTCTCAGTACTTTTGGATGTTTTAATTTGGAATAAAATGAATTGATATCTCTTTTCAATACTTTGTTGTTTCCGTACTAACTTGCAGGGACCTGTTGCCTTTGTTTGGAATATCACAGACGCTTATTGGGTCTGGGCTCATTGCCCTGGCCTAAGCGGGCCTTAGTCACGCTTCGCCTCCGACCTTTTTGGGAAGCGGGGCGTGACAGGTTTTAGTGGTGGCCCATGCAGGTCCCCTACTTCTGCGAATACGGAACAATCGAAGTATTGGAATTCATTTTATTATCATCCAATAATTGTACGAGTCTAACCTCTGTGTTTCTGTCAATAGGATGGCCGGGCGACGTGTTACCCGATCGGGGAACTTAGGCGATGGAGTTTCGGAGGACCAGAGCGGAGACTTCCGTCAGTTTCTGGGTGTGATGAGGGAGATGCTGGATGTTCAGCATCAGTTGGTTCAGCAGTCCCAGCGTGCTGCCCAGGCTGTTCCAGTTGCACCACCACCACCACCTCCACCTGCCCCTCGAGCTGCTCCAGGAGTGAAGCAGTTCAACGAGCTCCAGCCAAAGACATTTTCGGGGAAGGAGGGACCCCTAGCTGCTGACGAGTGGATCCAGAGCACGGAGGAAAAGTTAGTTGCTGCGAAGATTCCTGATGATACCCGTGTGGAGATAGCAAAGATGCAGCTGACGGAGAATGCGAGGAACTGGTGGCGCATCGAGGAGAGGCGTCTTGAGAAGCCAGTGGGATGGAAGACCTTCAGGTCTATGTTCAAGGATAAGTACTTCACCAAGTCTGCTAGGAGGGAGCTGCTGAGCAGGTTTATAGATCTGAAGCAGGAGAACATGACCGTCGAGGAGTACGAGGCAGAGTTTGAGATGCTGAGCCGCTTTGCCCCACACATGGTGAAGAAGGAGGAGAAGCGAGCTGATCGCTTTCGTCAGGGACTGCGTCCGAAGATTCAGGCTTCTATGTCTTCGGCGAGTTTCACGACTATGAGGGAGGTGCTGGATGCTGCGAAGAATCATGAGCTTATTTCGCTCCTACCTGACCCTCCAGCTGATAAGGGGAAGCGTCCTATGGAGCAGTACCGGCCACCTGCTAGGCCGGCGATGAGGCCAGTTCAGACAGTACCATTCAAGAGGCCTGGAGCACCAGTTCAGATTCAGGGCAAGGGCCCATGCCACTTCTACGGAAAGCCTGGACATGTTCAGGCCACCTGCAGGAAGAGGATGGGGTTATGCTTAATTTGTGGAGATGCTTCGCATGCTGCGAAGGATTGCCCTAGAGCTCGTCATGCTGCAGTTGGAGCGCCAGCCCCGTTGCAGATGAGAGCACCTGCTCCAGTTCAGAGAGGACCTGCTGCTCGTGGACCACCTTTGCCGCCACAGAGGCAGATGTACCAGAGAGCAGCACAGCCCCAGAGGCCGGCGTATACCATGACTGCTGCTGAGACTGAGGAGCTGGATGGAGTTATAGCAGGTAACCCTTGATCCTAGTTTTTCATTTCATAGTTTAGATCTTTTATTTGTGTTGCTTAGTTGACTTGTTGTTAGAGTAGTTGATTTGACCGTAGTTCCCTTATATCTTAGGCACCATTCTAGTGTCCTCTCACCCAGCCTTGGCTTTGTTCGACTCCGGTGCATCTATGTGCATCATATCCCGGAGGTTTGCAACAAAGCACTCTATCCCCACCCATACACTCCCTAAGTGTTGGGACATTACCACAGGGAACGGAGTGGTGACGGTAAATTTGGGATGTCGATCGATTTCTTTAGTGATCAGTGGACACGAGCTCTTTGCAGATTTCATTGTCCACGATCTGCCTCATTTCGATGTCGTTCTTGGCATCGATTGGTTGGGAGATTTCCACACCTCGATCGACTGTCACAGCAAGAGGGTGGTGTTCCGGATTCCAGGTCATCCGGAGTTCGAGTTCCGCAGCAAGGACGAGTCGCTTGGGCCCATCAGATTTCGGGCCAAGCGGGAGGTGCCGATTGAGACAGCCATGCAGATGGAGATGGAGATCGAGCGACCAGCAGTCGTCAGAGACTTCGACGACGTCTTCCCGGAGGATATCTCAGGTTTGCCACCCGACAGAGCTTTAGAGTTTGGAATTGATCTTATGCCGGGAGCGCAACCGATATCGAAGGCGCCGTACCGTATGGCTCCCGCTGAGCTCGAGGAACTGCGGAAGCAGTTGGATGAGTTGCTGCAGAAGGGTTTCATCCACCCTAGTGTGTCACCGTGGGGTGCACCTGTTTTGCTTGTAAAGAAGAAGGATGGGTCCCGCAGGATGTGCGTGGACTATCGAGGATTGAATGCTGTCACCATAAAGAATAAGTATCCGCTGCCACGCATCGACGATATCTTTGACCAGCTTGGAGGTTCGAGAGTCTTCTCGAAGTTGGACTTGAGGAGTGGATACCACCAGTTGAAGGTAAAGAAGGACGATGTTCAGAAGACGGCTTTCCGGACGAAGTACGGACATTATGAGTTCGTGGTCATACCGTTTGGCGTGACCAATGCGCCGGCTGTGTTCATGAATTTGATGAATTTAATATTCTATGACTTCCTGGACAAGTTTGTTGTCATCTTCATTGATGACATTCTTATTTATTCGAAGTCTGAGGAGGAGCACAGCTGTCATCTGAGGACCGTGCTGGAGACGCTGAGGAGACATAAGCTTTATGCCAAGTATAGCAAGTGCGAGTTCTGGTTGGACAGAGTCGCATTCCTGGGACACGTGGTGTCCGGTGATGGCATATCTGTGGATCCGGAGAAGGTTAGAGCAGTCAGAGATTGGCCGACTCCGCAGTCAGCGTCCGACATCAGGAGCTTCCTTGGTTTAGCAGGCTATTATCGGCGGTTCATCAAAGATTTCTCGAAGATTGCAGAGCCGATGACGAAGCTGACAAGGAAGGACGAGGAGTTTTTTTGGTCAGATGCTTGTGAGGAGGCCTTCAGTAACTTGAAGGCGAGATTGACCACGGCACCGGTGTTGGCAGTACCGGATCGAAGCGGAGGCTTCGAAGTTTATTGTGATGCATCAGGGAAGGGCCTAGGATGCGTCTTGCATCAGCATGGCCACGTGGTCGCGTATGCTTCTCGTCAGTCGAGGACTCATGAGAAGAATTACCCGACGCACGATCTGGAGTTGGCAGCAGTGATTTTTGCACTGAAGATTTGGAGGCACTTCTTGCTAGGTGAGAGTGTGAAGATTTTCACCGATCACAAGAGCTTGAAGTACATCTTTACGCAGAAGGAGCTCAACATGCGTCAGAGGCGATGGTTAGAACTCATGGCTGACTACGAGATTGATTTGCAGTATCATCCGGGGAAGGTGAACGTAGTGCCAGATGCCTTGAGTAGACTTCCTACTGTGATGATGCTTGCAGCAGACTGGAGGATTCAGCAGGAGCTGAGGGAGATGGATTTGGAGGTTGTCCTACCTGGTGTGGTTCGTTCGTTCATGAATTTGCAGATTCAGTCCACGATCGTGGATCGGATCAAGGCAGCACAGGCAGGAGATCCGAAGCTGCAGAGGATCAGGAGGCAGGTCGAAGCTGGACTACGGACTGAGTTCGTGATTCATGAGGATGGTTCGCTGCGGTACGGCAGTAGACTCTGTGTACCTGCAGGGGATATTCACGAGGAGCTGTTGAGCGAGGCTCATAGCTCGCCATATTCTATACATCCTGGAGGCACCAAGATGTATAAGGACCTCCGTCTGAATTATTGGTGGATTGGCATGAAGAGGACTGTGGCACGGAGCGTTGCCAAGTGTTTGATATGCCAACAGGTGAAGGCTGAGCACCATTGTACTGCTGGGTTGTTGCAACCGCTTCCCATTCCAGAGTGGAAGTGGCAACATATTACGATGGACTTCGTGACTGGTTTACCTCGGACCCCGAGGCAGAACGACGCAGTTTGGGTGATCGTGGATCGGTTGACCAAGTCTGCGCACTTTATCCCTTTCCGAGTGGGCCAGTCTACGGAAGTTTTGGCGAGGAAATATCTGGAGGTAAAGTTCTGTTCTACTTTTACTTCTATTTTGATTTTCGCTTTGAAATAGTCGTGACGTAGACCGTGTACGTGCAGGAGATTGTACGCTTACATGGAGTCCCCGTGAGCATTGTGTCTGACCGAGACATGAGGTTCACATCTCAGTTCTGGAAAAGTCTGCAGGAGCATTTGGGTACGAGTCTGAGTTTCAGCACGGCGTACCACCCGCAGACTGATGGCCAGTCCGAGAGGACAAATCAGATTCTGGAGGATATGCTGCGAGCTTGCGCGCTCGATTTGAAGGGATCATGGGAGGACCATCTTCACTTGGTGGAGTTTTCATATAACAACAGCTACCAGGCGAGCATTGGCATGGCGCCGTTTGCTGCCTTATATGGAAGGAAATGTCGATCGCCACTGAGCTGGGATGACATCGGAGATCGAGAGCTGTTGGGTCCGGAGATGATAGTTGAAGCTGTGGATGTCGTGAGGGACATCAGGGAGAAGCTTAGAGTTGCACAGGATCGCTTCAAGCATTGGGCAGATGCCAAGAGGAGACCTTTGGAGTTCCAGCCCGGAGATCACGTCTTCCTGAAGATTTCTCCGAACCGCGGAGTTATTCGTTTTGGGAAGAAGGGAAAGCTGAGTCCGAGGTATATTGGACCATTCGATGTGCTAGAGCGTGTGGGAGCAGTGGCCTACCGCCTTGCTCTGCCACCATCTTTGGAGGGTGTTCACGACGTATTCCACGTATCTCAGCTACGTCGGTACATCAGTGATCCGTCGCACACGGTCGATTTCTCGGAGATTACGGTTCGACCGGACCTGACATATGACCCGCAGCCTGTGCAGATCTTGGACCGTCGACAGAAGCAGTTGAGGAATAAGCTAGTCGACCTGGTGAGAGTGATGTGGCGTCACGGATCACCTGGAGAGTCCACCTGGGAACGTGAGGATGACATGAGAGAGCGCTTCCCGCATCTTTTCCCCAGCAATGCTTGATGTTGATTCCGAGGACGGAATCATTTCTAAGTTGGGGAGGATGTAACGGTCGGTTTCTGATCGTACTTTCTTTGTGCACGTGCTCTTGATTGTGCACGTGCTTATTTTTGACTTTATTTGATTTTGAATATTATTGAGTGATATATCGACGTGATTGTCTCTGGAAGTATTAGATAGTGGAATAACTTTGTAACAATATATCTCGTGTCGTTCTTCAGCGACGCTATCTTAATTGGCGTGACGTCGCGACTTTCTGTTTTGATGCGAGACGTTACGAATTTTAGTTTCGTCTCTCGACATTGAAATTTAGATCCGTCTTCTCCACTATCTTTCTTTAGTCATCTAGAACACCCCATAATTATTTTATAATTTTTGGACTTAATTTGACCTATTTTCTATTTTTTTTGAAAGCTTTAAATAATTTTAAAACCAATTTTTATAATATTTTTAATTACAATAAAATTTCTATATTATAATAACGTATTAAAGAATTTTTAGGAAAAATTTTAGAATTTTTGGCCGCACCCAATTTCGCGTGAGGGAGAGGAGAGTAATTTTTAACTAAATTAATTATTTTAAATTATTTTAATAAAGTTTTTCCGAACCCAAACCCTAAACCTAGCTCTAACCTATTTAAGTTAGCCCTAGGAAAAGTATTTTCGTCATTGCTCAAAACCCTAGCTGCCGTTTCATCTTCTAAAGCTTCGTCGCAACGTTGCGACGATCGCAACGTGCACGACCGGAGCTCTCCCCCGCAAATCCCCTTGCACGACCGGAGCAGCACCCCGCATCACCGCTCGCACAGCCACTGCATCGCTTCCCCCGCTGTCGCCCGCTCCGACCGAGGCTCTCTCTCGGTCTGACCGAGAGGCTCCCTCGCACAGCCGCCCGCATCGCCCCGCTCCGCATCGCCAGCGCCTAACCGACCCGCCCCGTCGGTCTGACCGAGGCCCGCTCCGCACCCGAAGCCGCTCCGCACCCCGCTCCGCTGCCAGCTTCGTCCAAGCGCCCGACCGACAGGATCAGTCGGTCTGACCGACGGATTCCTCCGCACCCGCCGCTGCAACCGAGCCCCCCGCATCGCCAGTGCACGACCGAGAGCTTCTCTCGGTCTGACCGAGAGAAACCCTCGCACCGAGGGTGAACGACCGACAGAACTTCGTCGCAAGTGGGCTTCTCCCACACCAACTTCTGTGGTGGGCCCCCCAAGTGCTCCTGAGGTGTTGTGTGCCCCCATTGGACCCCTAGCACTGCTGTGGGCCCCACTTGGACGTGCCACTTCGCGGATTTGCCATCTACGACGTTGCGACACGTCGTAGGCCTTCGTCGCAAGTTCGAACTTTTGGAGAGACGTGCGAGGACCAGATCTGAAGCCGAGGAGTTCTCCGATCAGACCCGACATCCAATCTACAGCAAACTCCGGTTCAGGTTGGTTCCCCGAAACTCGTAGAAACCCCCACAATAGCTGACTGAACCCTAAACTAAAAACCGTCAACTTGAACTAAATTTAATTTTCAGCTCCTGTAAAACGTTGTACGAACATAGAAAATCGACGAACGGACAAATTTGACTGTGCACATAGGATAGATCGTCGATTAGGTTGATACATAAAAAAAAGTGACTTTTGACGAATAGGATAGTCCCGAAAACCTAGAAACGAAACCTAATAGGATTTGACGAATTCGCGACCTGACACCGTCGCCGTGACTGTTTCAGACGGACTACCGCGGACGCGACGACTGGACGAGACGCTTCGGGAGGACGACACACTCGCCATCGCAGGCAAGTGTATCCACTTGCACTTTTGGCCGTGTTTAGGCCTTAGTTGGTTAGAACTGTTAAATTGGAACAAATAGAACCGGACGTGAAATGATAGCGTCCGGGACGACTCTTGACGGCTCAGACTTGACGACGAAGTCTGAGCCTGACAACAACAACTTTTTCATGCTATAGGGCTATCATGTGTGTGCGTGTGTGTGGACACCCTAGAATAACCCTTCCCGTCGTGTCACGTCACGTCCCGTCTTGCACAGCCCGCTGGGCAATAGGGCACTCGCCGAGTGATCCCTTGTACTGATTCACAGCCTGCGGGCAATAGGGCACTCTCCAAGTTGAGAGGGTGATCCCTTGTACTGATACACAGCCCGAGGGCAATAGGGCACTCTCTAAGCTAGAGAGAGTGATCCCTTGTACTGATTCTCAGCCTGCGGGCAATAGGGCACTCGCCAAGCTAGAGCGAGTGATCCCGTGTACTGGTGTCTTGTCTTGTCTTGTCTTGGGGTTGGGGTTGGGTTGAGCGTGCGCACGGTAAGAGGGTCTGATCCCCCTCGAACCGTAAGGCGTGAACCCTTTTCGTGTCTCACTTGTCTTGTCATGCCTTGCTTCCGTCACGTCACGTCTTGTCCTGACACCTGTAGGCTAGTCCCGTAGTTGGTAGCACACGCTACAACTACTACTTGTTGCGCTTTACTTTCCTGCTACGTTACTTCTCTTGTACTTGTTGTAACCCCAGCATGCTAATCAACCAGTAAAACTTTGTCTAAAAAGTTGATACACTTGCAGTCTGGTCTAACCCTTTTTGTAGACCTGACCTGACGTACAGTTCCTTCTTTTGGTGTTGTACGTCAGGTGTTGAGCCAGAGTACGTTGACGAGGCGGACTTGCCAGCTGACGGAGAGCCGGAGGACGTTGATCCGGAGTACGACCCGGAGGAGGACCAGAGTTAGAGGCTTCTTGTTGCTGATCCAGATTTATGTTCCAGTTTAGATCGGGTGGGTAGCACCTGTTGTTTTCCTTGTCTAGGTTGGGTGCTTGCACCAGTAGTTTCCTTTTCTGCAGTTGTAGCCTTCGGGCGTTTTAGACTCTCAGTACTTTTGGATGTTTTAATTTGGAATAAAATGAATTGATATCTCTTTTCAATACTTTGTTGTTTCCGTACTAACTTGCAGGGACCTGTTGCCTTTGTTTGGAATATCACAGACGCTTATTGGGTCTGGGCTCATTGCCCTGGCCTAAGCGGGCCTTAGTCACGCTTCGCCTCCGACCTTTTTGGGAAGCGGGGCGTGGCACATAAAGTATAGGCACACAGAAACAAATACTTGCCAGTATGTGTCTACTGAGGGCAATTGCATATGCAATTGCAGTATGTGCCAGTTTGTTGAAATTATGGAAATTTGTGAAAATTTGTAATGCATTAACAGACATCACTGCGTAATAATAACCACCACCACCTTTTTAAAGTGCAATGCTTTCTTAACAAATGTAGAAAATGAAAACCAACATTAACTAAAGTAATCACAAATTAATGATTAAATAGGACAAAAGAGATGATCTTGCCGTAATCACAAATTAATATATAAACACAAATTGATCAAGTTTGGTCAATTATATAGCACAGTACCACAAACCATGCATGCACACAAACTCAGGTCGCAACTATAGCATGATATTATGCAAATAGATAGCATCCCTGAGCCAGAAAACAGTACTTAATTGATCATTCCAACATATACGCCCTCTTACGATAGCATTAACAGATGGCTTATGTGTATGATCCTTCATACAATAACTCGACATAAGCAAAGATTCACACAAACAGGTTGGCAGTGTCTTACGGTATGCAAAATGATAAAAACATAAGAAATCCATATATCGACAGCAAGGATTTTCATCCTAGGTTCCTGATGCAATGTATCGATTGAGTTGTCACCTGGTACATCACAATAAGATTTACAAATTGAGTTGTCACCTGGTACATCACAATGAAATGTCTTTGGAGAAATCTATGAAATGTATTCGGAGAAATAAAGGAACTACCTTTCATGATTAAATAGGACAAAAGAGATGATCTTGCCGTAATCACAAATTGATGATCTCGCTGCTTTTGCTTCCAAAAATGATCTTGCCGCTCGGGGAAGAAAGAACAAAGATACATTCAGATGAAATTAAACACCAGCAGGGAAGCAAGAACAAAGATACCTTCAGATCAAATTAAACACCAGCAAAGATTCCAGAAATGAGTCAGATCTGCGGCAAGTAAGAACTCGTGCTGCTTTGGGGAAGAGCAAATAGCGAACCTGTCTTTCCCCTTGCTGCTTTGGGGAAGAGCAAATAGCGAACTCGTCTTTCCCCTTGCTGATTTTGGGAAGAGCTAAGAGCGAGAAGGGTTGATGTTGGGGAAATGATGTTGATGTTTGGGAAGAGCAAATAGCGAACTCGTGCTGCTTTGGGGAAGAAAGAGCAAAGGAGACGGTTTAATTAAAGCTTCATCTAAACGCCTCTTGCTCTTCCCCTTGCGAGAAATGATGTTGGGAAGAGGGGTTTTTGGGAACTATCCACCAAAAACGCCTCTTGCTCTTCCCCAAAAAGACTGTTGATATTCCCGATTTTATTTCTGAGTTAAAATGATTTAAGAAGCCTGTTGCTGGACCCACAAATATCAAAAGTATGTACTAAAATACAAATCCATCATCTCAAACCCTCATCCAAACCGTTGATTCTCCAAGATTAAATCCTGGCCGTCTTTTATCAAACTCTTTGTCCTAGTCAGCTTGTCCTAGTCAGCCCTAGGATTCAAAAAACTCTATCAAATGTAATATAGATTACCCAATTACTCAATTTCTCAACCCTTATCCAAATTCTTTTATACATATTCTCTTAATCAAATTCTCTTATCCAACACTTTATTATCCAATATCTCAACTCTTATCCAAAAACTCTTATCTAATTTCTCTTGATAACGTCCCTATTTTATAGAATAGATATATATATATATATATATATATATATATATATATATATATACTAGTCATTACCCGTGCCCGCGGGCACGGTTCATTTAAGATTTTCCCCCGTGAAATCTTTGTTCCCCAAAAAATTATTTCCACAATCAAAATTTAAAAGAACAATAAATTAGCATAAAAATATTAAGCGACACGTGCACCTTCGTCGTGGGTGCCTTCAATTTGCAGAACAATTCGGTGTGGAACAACATATTCGGTGCGGACACCTTCGGTGCAAAACAACACGCGAGCACCTTCAGCGCGGAACAGCAAATTCGGCGCAGAACAATGCCCGAGCACATTCGATGCGGAACAACAAATTTGGTGTGGGCGACATTGGCGTGGAAGAACAAATTAGCGTAAAAATATTTAGCGGCATGGTCACCTTCATCGTGGGCACCTTCGGTGCGAAAAAACAATTACGGCGCAGCCGCCTTCAATGTGGAACAACAAATTCGGTGCGGGCGCCTTTAGCGGGAACAACAAATTCAACGATGGCACCTTCAGTGCGGAACAACGCGCGAGCGCCTTCGCTGCGAAACAACAAATTCGGCACGCTCGCCTTCGGCACGGAACAATGCGTGAGTAACAACAAATTCGGTGTAGACGCCTTCGACGCGGAACTACAAATTTGGTGTGAAACAAAAAATTAGCGTAAAAAATCTATTCTACTTAACATGGAGTTCAGCTTACTCTGGCTCAACACATGTGAAAACATATAATATCCAAACTCTCATAGGTGGTGCATTTAATTGAGTGAGAACGAAGAGGTTGCACATGTCCAGCTCTGGCTCTTACTCATTTTTTAGGGGTTGTCTCTTGGTGGTGAGCCCACCATATGTCCAAGGGTGGTTACAGTGGGATAATGTGCAACCTGGCCTCAAATGGTTCACCAACCTACACAATATATATAATTAATATAACCAACATCTTATGTATATAGCTATGATGAAATCACTACCATAAAATTTTGACCCCTCAGACATGACCAGAAAGTGAATCAAATAGAGAATAATTGAAGAGATTAGAATACAATACACAAAAACAACTAAAATCAACAGCATAGGACAAAAGAAACTTATTTCACAACAAAATGATCCCATTTCCTCCCACATGCATACCAATCTCACACTAACATAGTAATAATCTTCTACTACTCATGCACCTAAACAAAACAAAATATCAGTACTGGCAAGATGAAGAGATTACATTAGAGAAACAAAACAAAACTTCCACACATCAGCTTCATATTCATAAGACCTAACATAAATATTACAATGGATTTGATTTCTTTATCACATAAACCCCATAAATAACCTCTAGTTTACTCTAAGAACAATGTCCTTGTGAGAATAACATTCCTCGCATTGCGCTAGTCTCTCCTCTTGAGAGTCCTCCCTGCTCCCTCATACACTTAGAATGAAGAGATCTGGCTTCTTGCAAGCCATTTAGCCAGCCATTAATGTGAAGAGACTTGATCATCGTCTTCTTTGTATTCATTTGCATTATATTGATCTACTACGTTTGCATTGGACCATCAGAGTTTGGAGCACTCAGAGATGTTAACAGGAGTAGATTGCATGTGGACTTTGCATTGACATTGGCCTCTGGGATCAGCCTTGAAGTAGAGTGAAGCCTTTTAGAGCATGAAGAAGAAGATGATGATGATTGGTCGTTTACTCTTTTATGAGAACTTGGGCTTCCATATTCTTTCCTCTCCCTGGCAAAAGACCACACATCTTCTTCCTCAAAATCCTGAAAATTGAGCAACAATTTGTGTTATTCATAATTGATACTGGTAGGAAAAAAATTGAGGAAGTAAGTACATACTGTACAATTGGTCCAACATACTGGTTTTATGCAATATATTCTCAAAAAACTGTCTTTTTTGTATTACATTCCTTGAGGGTCGTTTACAATTTACATTGATTTTGATCATATGCAGAACTATGAAAAGTTATGGAGCTTTTTGCTAATGCTGCTTCATGTGAATCAAAACAGCAGTTACTTCAAAACTGATGTGTGTAAACTATTTTCTATACATGAACTTATGAGAAAATTGGGAATTTTGGTCCAAATAGTCACGGTATATTATGCGCTACTGAAAGATGAGAACAAAGCAACAACAAACAAATGCAAGTTACCATTAGAGACCGGGTTCACTTCCATATCAAATGATAATTTCCTTGATCAGGTGTTCTCAAGTTACACAAAGCTGCAAAATTTTACAATTCCATCACTTCAAATGAAAAAAATGGACTCTGGAGCTTCTTTAATGCATGTTTGTTCTCAAGAAATGACCACAGTAGAATTTTGTCATAAACTTTGCAAGGTATCAAAACTGATGCAGAAAAACATAGGTAGGGTTGCTGGGATACTATAAGACTAATATTTATTTTCTGTCATTTGAATATGCAATATGTTTGCTGAAAGCTGTTGATGTATGTTGTTTGTGCTCACTAATAATCAGCAGGTCCACTTCATTTCCATATCTGGTCACTATTGTATTGTATATGAGTGGATACTGCTCATTGATTTCAGCCATTGATAATCAAATTTCTAAATTTCTAGTTAAACAACAGATGACAACGGAACCTAAGTGTCAAGCAGTAATCCTTCTCCTGATTGGGCTCATAGTATGAGGGTCACATATCATGCACCAAAGGGGTTAACCTTCCTTCATGAGAAGAATATCGGGCATCAGAACATCAAATCTAGCAATGTGTTTTTATTTGATGTCTTTAAAGCAAAACTTGGCAGCAACATCAGTGACCAGTCTCCTGATTAGTCTCATCTTAATTCTATGCGAGTCCTGGGAACCTTCGGTTATAGTGCACCAGAGTAATGACATAAAAACTTGGGAATTCTACGCAATTAGCACTTATTTCAAATATCTTTCATATTATTTGCTGATAGTGGGCATATTTGACTATTTTCCTTGGAATAATCTGTACATAACTTGTACTCAACAGTTATACAAAGCCCATAAGAAAGTAAAGCCTTCACAATATCTTCAGTTGTTCTCACTTTATCTAAACTATAAGAAAGTAAAACCCATATGAGTGTATTATATATATGATGTAATACATGATGTTAACCATGGCATTACAACAAATAGTTGCCAACACAGATCATAAATAGAAGTAAGATAAAAAATAATTCAATTTGCTTGGATTGCCAATGATTTGCATTATGTCAGTTTTATATGAACAATTCCAATACTTCAAATGCCAATTCATTAGGTGCAATTGAAATACTTCAAAATACTTCAAAATAATTCATTAGGTTGGAATGCCAATACTTCAAATAATTCATTGGCATTCAAAATACTTCAAAATTATATGACTATTATATGAATGTTATATGAATGTTGGTTTTCATGCCATATTGAAAGTTATATGACTGTTATCAACTGCAGGAAAAAAATTCAAAACAAAACATGCAAAATATTAAACATGAAAGCTTAATGAAAATTACACCCAACTACTCTGAAAATTACATCCAACAGTTAAATTATAGTTTGAAAACTCAAAAATATAAACATCACATGGACTAAAATTGAAGCATATGAAATATTCAAAAAGACTGTTAAACAATTCCACTGCAGGTTAACAATGATTCCATTATCATTTCATGCAGCCTGACTGAAATATAAACATCAACAGGCAGGGTTCAATTTAAAAATATTCAAAAATATAAACTCAAAAATATAAACATCACATGGACAAAAATTGAACTAAGTTGAACCCTGACTAATTTGAACTAATTTGGACAAAAATATAAACATCACATTTGGGCTAATGGAAAGAATGGTAGTGAAATTAAATTTCTCAATCATTGGCATTTTCAGACTTGAGTATTCAAATTATCAAATTTCTCATGATTATCAGACTCCCATTGGCAAAAATCATTGGCATTCAAATTTTGAACCCTCAACTTGTGATAATTTGGCAAAAATCATTGGCAGTCAAATTGAACCCTCAAAGTTGATTTCTCAAATTTTGATAATCATGCCTACTTGATTTCTCAAATTATCACATCAACTCGTGAGAAATTTCTGACTTGAGTATTCAAATCATTGGCAAAAATCTGAAAATCTCAAATTATCAAATTATCATTTCAAATGCAAATGAACTCATGGGCATTCAAATTATCAAATTATCAAATTATCAAATGATCCCTGTTTTCCATATCAATAACTCAAATCCTTGATGAAGCTGAAACATTGAGCATGAATGGATATATGCTCAACTAAAACTACAATAAGAAAGAGATATGCTCAACTAAAACTCCAATAACAAAGATATATGCTCAACAATAAACAATAAACTGGAACTTTGCTTAATGAATTGATACTTTGTTATATTTGTTGAGCAGAAATATTCACTGCTCAACTAAAACATTGCCAAGTGAATAATGTCATTTGGCCTACCTTCCCATGTCATATCAGGATATCCTATAATATATCCATCATTCAGGATATCCTTTTAAGCCCTATATATTCTGTTATTCCACTTCCACTTGAAATTCATAAACTGTTGCTAATATCTTGGCATTCCACTTCTGACTTAATAGGCTTTAGTGGATTTTCTCACCAATCTTGAATAGGCATTAGGATATTCTCACCAAACCTAATGAATTCAACTTAATCTCTGAAATTCTAAATATTCTCACCAATTTTGAGCATTGAGCATTCTAAAATATTCTCATCTATCTTGAAAACCAATAAAAACTGAATTCAAATACAAAATCTTTTGATGAACATTTTGAAGAATACATCATTTTGAATAGATGAGAATATTTTAGAATGCTCATCCATATGGGGTACTGTTAAATTTATCAACACTGAATTCAAAATGCTCATCCATTCTCAAGCTTTACAATCTGCAACAGAATATTCTCAAGCTTCATCCAAGATTCATCCAAGAACATTGAGAATTGAGAGAATTGTGAATTATAACAACAGAATACATAATGCAAAACAGTTTTACATTCTCAAGCTTCATCCAAGCTTATCCATTCTCCTATTCAAGCAAAACAGAATATTCTCAAAATTCAGTTTGTAAGTTTCACATTCAAACAGTATGAAATTTAACAGGACAATTATGAAGCTCTCAAGCTCAAACTCAAAGAAAAAAATTTAAATAACTTTGAGAGGGTTCAAATTGGCCAAAGAAAAAAATTTAAGGGTTCAATTTGAGGGTTCAATTTAAATAACTGTGAGAGGGACAATTATGAAAGCATTGGCAGTCACATTCAAATTTAAATGTTCTAATTCAAGTGTTAAATGATCATGCCAAATGTCCATACAAATTTTTATGCCAAATTTGTCAGTCCAAGTGTCAAACTGAATATGAAATAAAAAAACAGAACTCTAAAAATTCAGAAGTCTAATATTCAAATACATACTCATACTCTTAAATCAAATTTCTTCTAGCTATAATATTTAAGTTTCCAATCTTCTAGCAATGAAAATAGGAAGTCAATTTTGGACATAATATATCAAGCTAAGATTGTTCAGGACATAATATACCCTATTTTGGATTAATATATTTTTGAATCCAATTGCATTATATCCAGTTTGATATATTGGAAGTTGCTATTATATCCAGCTTATCAAGTTTACATTGTGCTATTATGTGTATAATATATCAAGCTTATCAAGTTTACATGTAAATTGTTCACTTCCAATATATCAAACTTGATATGCTTGATAAGCTTGATAAGCTTGATACGTTTGATGGATATATTAAGCTTATCAAACTTATCAAGCTAAGATTGTTCAGGACATCCAATGTTACATCCAATTGCATTAATATATTTTTGAATATCTCAATTTCTCTTTAACATATAAATATCTCAATTGCACTGAAAAATTGAATATATAGTTTGCATAAACTCAAAAAAATAAATATCACACCCAATTAGATATGAAATAGATATTCAATGTAAATATATTTTAGAATATCTCAATTTCTCATTAACATATCAAGTTTTCTCCATAACTGAATACACATCTCTAACCAAAAACATGCCCAATACAAAATAACACATTCAATCAATTTTTCTCCATACATGAAAAACCAAACTCAAAACACCAAGCTGTGATGAAGCTCTAACCAATGGATGAAGCTCTCACTGAGAGGTTGATCTGCAAGGGGAGTGTGGGTACATGATAATACAAAATTACACAGTCAGTAAAAAATTCAATTGGGTACATGATAATACAAAATAAACAGGATATCAAAGATAGATGGTTTTCAAGATACTTTGTTATACAAAATTTTGGATATCCAGTTTTTATTGGTTTTCAAGATAGATGAGAATATTCTAAAATATTTGAATTTGAATTCTAAATATTTTGTATTTGATTTCTAAATAGTGAGTAACCTTGAAAACCAATAAAAATATAGTGAGAATAGATGAGAATATCCAGTTTTTAGCATTTTTTACCTTGAAAATTCAATTGAGTGAGTGATACTTTGTTATACAAAATTTTTTCTGATATCCAAGATATATTTTTCTGATATAAACATATAAAAAAATGCTAAACTTGATTTTTAACAGGATACCCAATTGTCCTGTTAAAATTAACTTGACTATAATAGTAATATGAATGTTGGTTATATGAATGTTGGTTATTCAAACAAACAAACAAACCTATAAGTTTTTATGATATCCAAGATATTTTTTTTGGATATCCTAAACTTGGATATCCTGTAGCATATTCAAAGTTATATGACAATTTTGTTTGAATGTTAAAATTTTGAATATCCTGTAGCATATCCTGTTATATGACAAACAAACATCAATTTTTTAATTTGAATGAATGTTTGTTTGTAACAGGATATCACCCTAATTTGTAACAGGATATAACAGGATATCACCCTAATTTGTAACAGGACAAACAAACATCCTGTTATATTCAAAGTTTAGGATATGCTGTTATTTGTAATTTGAATGAACTTTGTAACAGGATATCCTGTTACATAGAATTTTTTTGTTTGTAACAGGATATGACAAACAAACATCCTGTTATTTGTAACAGAAATATACATAGAATTAGGGTGATATCCTGTTACAAAGTTCATTCAAATTAAAAATACATAGAAATACATAGAAATAACAGGATATGACAAACAAACAAACATTCAAATTAGGGTGATATCCTAAACTTTGAATATAACAGAATATAACAGGATATGACAAACAAACATCAATTTTTTAATTTGAATATGACAAACAAACATCAAGTTTAGGATATCCAAGTTTAGCATATCTTGTTACAAAGTTTAGGATTTCAAAGTTTAGGATTTCAAAGTTTAGCATATATTTTGTTTGGATATGCTGGAGGTAGATGATATTCAAATTTTGTTTGAATGTTAAACTTGAATGAATGCTAAACTTGATGCTACAGGATATCCAATTGTCATATAACTTTGAATATGAATGTTGGATATTCAAAGTTTTGGATATCCTAAACAAACAAACATATATGCTAAACTTGATGCTACAGGATATCCAATTCAAAACTTTGATGTTTGTTTGTTTGTTTGAATATGCTGCAGGAAAACAAACATACATATATGAATGCTAAACTTGATGCTACAGGATATCCAATTGTCCTGTTTGAATGTTATATGAATGTTGGTTAGTTTGAATAACCAACTTGACTATTATATGAATGTTATACTTCAAAATACTTCAAAATCCAATTGTCCTGTTAAAATTAACTTGATATCTTGTTAACAGGACTTGGATTTTTAACAGGACTTGGATTTTTAACAGTACAATGGTAAAAATGCTATCCTGTTAACAGGACTTGGATTTATGTTTAAAACAGGATATCATGACAATTGGATATAAAGTTATAAATATTAACAGGATATGTTAAAAATTAGAATATTAACAGGATATCAAAAAAATTTTAACAGTATTAAAATTTTAAATGTTTATAACAGGATATCAGAATATTAACATGTGTTATCAAAAAATGTTTAAAATGTTTAAAATTGAACATTATTAACTTGGATTTATGTTTACAGGACAATGTTTCTAGAATTTTTGAAACATAAACAACCAAGTTCAATTTTTTTTGATATGTATCCATCCAAGTTCAATTTTTTTTGATATGAAATTGCAGACAACCATATCAAAAAAAAATTTTATCAAAGGAAACATAACATCAAAAAAAAGTTGAATATCATGTGTCTTTATTCAATTAAAATACAGGAATATTGCCCAAGTATTTGACATTCAAGTAGCCAAGTATTTGAATAAAATATTTAGCTAAAATACTCTCACCCAAGTAGTTGACATTCAATATTTTTACAGGAATATTGCCCAAGTGTCTTGACATCATCTTGAATATCAAATTCCTTCAAATTTCTTATTGTATTTGCTAAAGTGCAAGCTAAAATATGTTGAATATTGGGCAAATATTTATTCAGCAAATTTATGAAGATATATGCCAAAGTGCAAGCCAATATCCAATAAATTCAGCAGGAGTCAATAAATTCATAAATCCAATATTCAAAATACTGCCAATATTAGAATGGAAATAGCATAGGACTAATATGCCAACAATTCAGTATTAACAATTAACAAATGCAGTATTAACAATTCAGTATTAACAATTTTCACAGGACAACCACTATTTGGATGTGCAACTGCCTTAACTAAAAAGAGATACTTGAATGAAGGGTTAAGGTGCTCACCAAGTGTTGAGGTGAAGAGGACGTGATGAAGCTAGCAAACTCACAAACCAATGGTTGAGTTGATGAGGAAGTGATGAAGCTCAATGCACTGCAATGGGGGTGCTCTTCTTGATGAGGGTGAAATAAAGTAAAAGAAAAAAAATTGAGGAGAAGAGGAAGAGCTAACCGTGGTTCAGGACATCAAGATTGATCTCCGTGCTCTCCCTTGCTCTTCTTGAGCTAGAGGTAGAAGAAGATGTCGAGGAGGAACGTTGAGCTGGAGGTAGAAGAAGATGGCGAGGAGGAACGTGCGCTCTCCCTGACTCTTCGTGCTCTACCTTTGAATTTTATGATGGCGAGAAGTGAGGAATGGGAGCTTGAGCGTAGCAAGGATTTTGTGAGGAACGTGAGCTTGAGCGTCGCGGCAAGGGATCAAAATTTTTCCCTCCTTTTGTGATGGCGAGAGCTGATGGGATTAAAAATTTTTCCCTCCGTGTGTGATGTGATCAAAATGAAGAGGATGTGATTCAAAATTTAAAAATTCTGATGTGATCCAATCAATTTCTCATACCCTATATCTATTTCTCATACCCTATATAAACATCACACCCAATTACACATAACCAAAACCAAATTCTCTTATCCAATATCTCTTATCCATTATCTCTTATACAAAATCTCTTATACAACAATACACATATCCACATACAACAATACACATAACCAAAATCTCTTATCCAATTTCTCTTATCCAAAAACCCATGATAACATCCCTGTTTTATAATATAGATATAGATAGATATAGATATATATATATATAGATATATATATATATATATATATATATATATATATATATATATATATATATATATATATATATATATATATATGGCAATCTTCCATTGCGAAAAAGTGGTGCGAAATGCCGTGCAAAAACATTTTTTTTATTTTTTTGAAATTTTTTTTTTCAAAAATTCTTTTTTTGATGTTTAATCCATACAATTATATACCCCAGGGAAAATAATGGGTGAACCCGTTGGGCATTAGAGCACCCATCCACCTGTTACAAATTTAACGGTCTCAAAACGTGCGAATTTGATGAAATGCCTTGATCGAAGGCCAAATGACATTATTTCTCAACCATTATTTTTTGAGGGGGATATAACAACATATAATGAGGGTGGAAAAAAGAATTTTTGAAAAACAAATTTCAAAAAAAAGATAAAAACATTTTCGCACCGTGCGAAATGTTCTCACATGAAGATTTACCTATATATATATATATATATATATATATATATATATATATATATATATATATATATAGGAAAAAGGGGATCTAAGGTGCCTCCTTAGATGAAAATCTAAGGAGGCGCCCCCATTTCCCCCATCACCTACAATTTTTTTGGAAATTTTTTTTCATGGGGTGGTTGTTCGCATCATGGATGATCAACATACCAAATTTCAAGGGATTCCAAAACTTTTTGAGCCACCATCTATCCCTTACAATTTCAACGGTCTAAAAACGTGCTGAAAAACCCACGAAGTTGCAAGGGGTAGATGGTGGCTCAAAAAGTATTGGAATCCCTTGAAATTTGGTATGTTAATCATCCATAAGGTGAACAATAAACCCATGAAAAAAAATTCCAAAAAAAATGTGTGAGATGGGGGGAAATGGGGGCGCCTCCTTAGATTGAATCTAAGGAGGCACCTTAGGATCCCTTTACCCATATATATATATATATATATATATATATATATAGCAAAAAATGTACCTAAGAATGACCTCGGGTAGAGATACCTGAGCACACCCCCGCTGTTCGGGGTTTGTGAGTATTTTTTTTGAAAATTTATTTTGCAGTAGGTAGATATACTTGTTATGTAGCTCCCCACAAAATTTCAGGTCAATCCAACACCGTTTGAGCCTCCGTTCATCGATTTCAAAAACGTTGCGCAAAACTGTCCAGAATTTGGACAGTTTTGCGTAACGTTTTTGAAATCGATGAACGGAGGCTCAAACGGTGTTGGATTGACCTGAAATTTTGTGGGGAGCTACATAACAAGTATATCTATCTACTGCAAAAAAAATTTCAAAAAAAAATACTCACAAACCCCGAACAGCGGGGGTGTGCTCAGGTATCTCTACCCGAGGTCATTCTTAGGCACATTTCCCTCATATATATATATATATATATATATATATATATATATATATATAAATATAAGCACATGTAATGACTACCTTTGGTTTAAAGTATGACGTGAAATGTTTTGGGACAGTTAATAGGGCGACTAGATATGTTAGAAAGTCCGAGGACGGACTTTATTCTAAGGTGGGTAGGATGTAGCGACTGGTTTTCATGTAACTGGATTATCTATATTAAAATATATGCTTGGTGGATTTTCTCCTTGGATGTGTGGTTTTCGTCGCCGTAGCTTTCACTTTCGATCGTTTCGTCGTGATTTTCTAGCTTCTTCCTTCGATCGTCGATTTCGGAGTAAGTCATTCGTGACGAGCTTCAAATCGCTCATATCTTAGAGTTAGAGTGATCTTAGAAGCCATAGGAATCTTCCCGAAGCTCCGCGATTCGAATCGGCACTTTTAGTGCATCTTAGTTGGTTCGAGAAGGCGGACCAACCGACTAGAATTCAATCTAGTCGGTCAGGAACTCTTCTCCAACCGACTAGTTCTTTAAATCTACTCTACAGGAGTTACTGTTTACTCTTAGTCGGTCTAAGAACAACCACCGACCGACTAGATGTGAAACTAGTCGGTCAGAACTTGCTCTCAGACCGACTAGTTCCTTTGATTAATTTTACCTAAGCTACTGTTCCTCGTTAGTCGGTTCATGAACACTCACCGACCGACTAGATTCCAAACTAGTCGGTCGACGGGCCTTCACAGACCGACTAATTCACTTCCCAGATTTTCCCCTTCTTTCGCTGTTTGATTCTAGTTGGTCACAGTTGGTCGACCGACCGACTAGTTGCTAAACTAGTCGGTCAGTAACTCTTCTTTGACCGACTAATCAGTGTCGAAACCCTAATTTCTGGGCAGCCGCCAGCTCTTCCTATTTAAACCCCCCAAACGTTTTCTTTTCTTTCTTCAGTTCTCCTGAGCCTCCTTCTTCCCCAAATCCTTCTCCATCTTCCCCTAGCCGTCCTCCTTCATCAAGAGCCCTTCCCCCTCTCCATTTTGATCGGCCACCATCTCTAGGTCGTCGGAAAACCCCCAAAAATCCACAAAACCCCATTTCTCCAGATTTTCTCCCCATTCCAGATCTGAACACTAGGTTTCCCCGGATCGTTCTTTCGTTGCTGTGCTTGCTCGGCATCGATCTTCCGCTTCTATACGGTAGGGTTCGATCCTTTGGTTTTCTCATAACTCTCCTTGTGATTTTATTGAAACCCTAATAATAAACTAGGTTGGATGTTGTTTGATGATTGTTTTTCCGTGGCAGCGATTTCCTCTCCGTAGATAACTTTTATGGCATGCCTCATTGATCATCTTCCTTGGTGTGAGGCAAGTGAAACTTGCCACTTAGGGTTTAGGCCATGTCTTAGGCCATTTGCTTGTTGTAGGCGTAAAAGAGACTAGGCGACGAAATGATACTCGCCTAGGCGCAATTTCAGGAACTAGCTTGACAACGAAGCTAGATCCGTCATTTATCA
Organism: Scilla litardierei; assembly: GCA_030789695.1. Taxonomy (NCBI): domain Eukaryota; kingdom Viridiplantae; phylum Streptophyta; class Magnoliopsida; order Asparagales; family Asparagaceae; genus Scilla; species Scilla litardierei. The sequence continues at coordinate 602,115,474 of CM061142.1, read as the reverse complement.
TGTTACATAACTACCATGTCATATTTAATTTAATTAACGGTATGCGAATTAATTGTCATCCATGCTATCCATGTTGAATGTCGCATTCGTAGCACACGCTACAATACTTGTGTTTCCTGGCTCATGTTCCAGAAGCGGGCTACGTGAGTTGGTTGATAGCCAATACCCGATCTACTTGTTTACCGGCTAGGCACCTGCGTTGCAGGCATAACCCTACGCCATACTTGTTAAATACACTTCCTGGCTCATGTTCCAGAAGCGAGCATTCCGTGTTCGGTGTAATTCCCTGGCTCGATACACGTGGAGGGGTAGAGATAAACGGTCACTTGAGCTTAGGAGTTGGCCCGATCAGCCACTCTAGCCAACAGGCGGAATCTCTGTGCACAACTTGTTACTTGACGTGTTTACTTGACGTGTTCACTTGACGTGAACTACTTGACTTGTACTTGTCCGTGTTTCACTTGTAAAACTTGTTATCCATGACATACTTGCTACTTGTACTTTCCTTTACTAGTCACTTCCTTACTTTACTCGCCATGTCATGCATCATACTATAACTGCTAGGGTGTTAGTTTACCTTACTTTCAGTTTCCTTGCCCAAGTCTTTTAGACTTGCTGACATGTGCCCCTTTCTCTTTGGGTGTCGCATGTTAGTTGCCGAGCATGAGTTTGTTGTTGAGGGCGACGAGTTCGAGGAGTTCGTGCCCGATTCTGTTGGTTGAGGAGCTTGAGAATACCGGTGATCTTTCTTAGGATCTTACAGTTTCCTTTTGTTTTAGGATTCCTGTTAGTTGTCGGTGCGTGGCACCTTTGTTTGTACTTTGTACTTTTGTTGGCCATGTTTGGGCCCTTAGATTCTTTTCTCTTTTAGCCTGGTGGCTTTTTCTGTGATGTTGGAATTTAATGTGATGGATATTCTGAGATTGTCTTTTGTCTCTTTTCCTTTATTATTATCTTTGTTTCGTATCGCGTTGCAAGGACATGCAGATATAACGATTTCATGACGCTTATCAGGCGTGTGGCTTCACAGCTCCATGTCTGTGCGGACCTTCTCACGTCTCGCCTCAACATTTTTGGGAAGCGGGGCGTGACAAACACTGTCAAAAGCTTTGCGTAAGTCTAGTTTAAAACAAGCCCGGGCACCCATAGGATTATTAAAGCTCCTTATATGCTCATGGGAAAGCAAAGCACAATCAGCAAGCAAACGGTCCTGAAGGAAGGCAGCTTGATTAGAGGAAATAAGCTCAATAACAGCTCTAGTCAATCGATTGCATAGGATTTTGCTTATAATCTTGTAAAGAGCATTGCAGCAAGATATCGGTCTGTAATCTCCAAGCCCAGAAGCATTGGCACTCTTAGGAATGAGTGTAAGAAATGTGTGATTGATCTGTTGATAAATCTTCCCAGATTTAAAAAAATTAAGGACCACAATGGTAACATCCTTGCCTATGATGTCCCATGAATTTTTATAGAAGAAGCCATTAAACCCATCAGGGCCCGGGGACTTATCAGCCCCAATCTGAAAAACAGCTTTTTTAATCTCCTCAGCAATCACATGTTTTTCAACCGAATTGGCAGCCTCATGAGTAAGCACTCTTTTGGTAATGAGACAAGGGAAAACCCTCCAGTAATCGTTCTGATTATATAAGCCAGAGTAAAACTCGGGAGCCTCAACTTTAAGAAGATCAATAGAACTATTGTGCGAGCCATCACTGGAAATTAGATGCCCAAGATTGTTATGGCTTTGCCTAGCCCTCATAGCAGTATAGAAGAACCGGGAATTACGATCCCCGAGGTGAAGCCAATCTTGCCTACTTTTCTATTTAAGGTTAGACTCTTCAATATTAATAGCCTCAGCCAAATGTTTTATAAGAGTATACTCTTTCTTTTGTAGCTCAGCACATAAACCCAGGTTAGGATTATTTTGAATATTGGCAAGCTCGGCCCGAATTTTAACCACATCATTGGCATCTCTATAAGTCGCACCAAACCTCTTAAGCCCCATTTTCAGATTTTTTGAGCTTAGCAACCAGTCGTATCATAGGACAACCATTAACCCTAATGCACCACTGCTCCCTAACCACATTGAGATAATTAGGGATGCGATGCCAGGCATTAAAAAATTTGAATGGCTTGGGATCAGCACCCCCAACTTGATGAGTGTGTATAATGAGAATGGAGTGATCACTAGTACCAACAGCTATATATTCACAGTAAGAGGACGTGAGAACATACATCCAAGTGCTATTACAGAAGGACCGATCTAGAGTGGCAGTAATACGCTTTTGCCCGATACTACTGTTGGCCCAACTCAAAGTATTGCCAACCGTTTTAAGTTCCATGAGGGCGCTAGAATTAATGCAATCATTAAATTCATCAACCATAAGGCCATCAATCACTCTACCCCCCACCTTATCCATAGCGTATCTGACACAATTGAAGTCTCCTCCAATGATCCAAGGGATATTTTTATAATTGCGGGCATTGTGCACGATGTCTCTCCAAAGGTCTCTGCGCTCCTGATAGGAGTTAGAAGCATAGGTGTAACGACTGGTTTTCATGTATCTGGATTTATTATATTATATTATATGTTTTGGTGGATTTTCTCCTCATGTGTGGTTTTCGTCACCGTAGCTTTCATTTTCGATCGTTTCGTCGTGTTTTCTTAGCTTCTTCCTTAGAATCGTCGATTTCGGAGTAAGTCATTCGTGACGGGCTTCGTATCGGTCATATCTTATTATTAGATCAAGCCTAGGAGTCTTAGGAATCGATCCCGGAGCTCCGCGCTCCATATCGGAACTTTTGGTGCACGTTAGCCGGTGTAAGAAGGGGAACCGACCGACTAGATGACGATTTAGTCGGTCGGCAAGCCTTCATGGACCGACTAGTGGGCTTTCTAAATTTCTCAGGAGTTACTGTTTCTCGTTAGTCGGTCTAAGAACGTTGGTTGACCGACTAGGTTGCAAACTAGTCGGTCGGCAATACTTCTGTGACCGACTAATTCTTCAACTATTTTTGGTATCAGTTACTGTTCCTTCTTAGTCGGTCTAAGTTCATCTCTCGACCGACTAGTTGTCGAACTAGTCGGTCAGCAGTTGTTCATTGACCGACTAAATCTAAATCCTAATTTTGTACAGGAGTTACTGTTTACACTTAGTCGGTCTGCATTGGTCAACCGACCGACTAGTTCCCAAACTAGTCGGTCAGTGGTTGCTCTTTGACCGACTAATCTGTGTTAAAACCCTAATTTCTGGACAGCCGCCAGCCCATCCTATTTAAACCCCTCCCAAACGTTTCTTCTTCCTCCTCTCGACCAAAAACCCTAGTTTCTCCCCCATTGAGCCCCCTTCTACCTCAAATCCTTATTCCTTCATCCCAAGCCCAAAATCCAACATCCAAACCCTCCCTCAACACATTCTACCTCTCATCTACCTCAAAATCTCATCAAACCCCCAAAATCCCCCAAAACCCCTATTTCTCCCAACTTCTCCATCCACCTCCAGATCTGAACCCTAGGTTCTCCGGAGTGTTTCTTCCGCTTCCTCACGGTAATAAATCGATCTCTTGATGTTTTCATAACCCGTTGTGTTTTATGGAACCCTAATGAAATTACTTGTTGTTTTGATGATTGTTTCTCCATAACAGCGACTACCCCGTAGATTAGCATCCGTGAGACGAACCTTCGTGATCGTCATCCCCGGTGCTAGGCAAGTGAAACTTGCCACTTAGGGTTTAGGCCATGTTTTAGGCCATTTGCTTGTTGTAGGCGTAAAAGAGACTAGGCGACGAAATGATACTCGCCTAGGCGCAAATTCCGGAACTAGCTTGACAACGAAGCTAGGACCATCTTTTACCATGTTGCACAACTACCATGTCATGTTTAATTTTGATTATCAGTACGCGAATACATTGTCATCCATGCTAACCATGTTGTATGTCGCATTCGTAGCACACGCTACAATACTTGTGTTTCCTGGCTCGTGTTCCAGAAGCGGGCCATGTGTTGGTTGATAGCCAATGCCCGACCTACTAGTTTCCGGCTAGGCACCCACTATACGTGGGCATAACCCTACGCCATACGTGTTAATCACACTTCCTGGCTCGTGTCCTAGAAGCGAGCATTCCGTGTTCGGGGGTAATGCCCTGGCTCGACACACGTGGGAGGGGTAGAGATAAACGGTCACTTGAGCTTAAGAGTTGGCCCGATCAGCCACTCTAGCCAACAGGCGGAATCTCCATGCACGACGTGTTTACTTGACGTGATTTACTTGACTTGTACTTGAACACCGCCTGCGGGCAATAGGGCACTCGTTGAGTGATCCCTTGTACTTGTTACTTGACATTACGTGTCACAACTACCACTTGTTACTTGCCACTTGTACTTCACTTGTTATTCCCATGCGATACTTGCCATGCTATGCATCATACTATAACTGTCAGGTTGCTAGTTTACCTTACCTTCAGTTTCCTTGCCCAAGTCTTTTAGACTTGCTGACATGTGCCCCTTTACTCTTTTGGGTGACACATGTTAGATCTCGAGCTTGAGTCCGTTGTTGAGGACGAGGTGTTTGCGGACGCCGTGCCCGAGTCTGAGTTTGGCGGGGAGTACGTGGACACTGGGGACCAGTCCTAGTGTCTTCGTTGAGCTTTCCTTTTGTTTTAGACTGCTGTTTTGTTGTCGGTGCGTGGCACCTATACTTTGTTATGTTGTTCCTTTTGTTGGCCTTGTTCTGGGCCTTTAGACTCTTTCTTTTAGCCTGGTGGCTTTTCTGGATGTTGAACTTGATTTTCATGTTAGACAAATTCTGAGATATGAGATTTTATTTTTGTCTCTCCTTGTGTTATTATTGTTGTTCTGCTTGTGGTTACAGGGACCTGCTTATGTTTTATTGACGCTTATCGGGTTTGGGGCTTCACAGCTCCACTCTCATGCGGACCTTTTCATGTCTCGCCTCCATTTTAGGGAAGCGGGGCGTGACAATAGGCAATGGTAATCATCATAGCAAACCCAACAGCGTTCACACATTTCATAAAGATATGCTGAGCAGATAACCGATCAACAACGCACGTCCAAGTAATAGGTTTATGCACTATAACAATACGGCCGCTATGATGAACACTACGATTGTCAATGGACAGCCACTTTTCTGGAAAGCACTTGAGAATTCTGTGAGTGTTATTCTCAATAACCTTGGTTTCAAGAAGACCAACCAGAGAAGGCGTATGTTTACGTAAACAACCTTTGAGCTCACTCTGTCTAGTAACGTTGTTAAGCCCTCTGGTATTCCAAATAAGCACAGTCATTTAATAGAGGAGGGGTGTGGATGTCCAACATCCTTATTAATCCTAGAGCTTTCGCGAGTGCCCTTAGAAGAGGCCGCACCCCCTTTGCTCTTTTGTTTCTTTCGGTCTCTACTATTTTGTTTCAACTCCTCTTGCTCCTCATACCAAGCATCATTAGCAATAGTTAGGTCAAGGGGGTCGTTGTCGGAATCAAGGGAATTATCGGGATCATCAAGAAGGGATGCTCCCAACCGTGATATGTTCCCCGTCCTAAGGACATTGAATGGATTATCGTCACTTAGGTTGTGCTTGCCATTTGGTTGGGCGATCGGTGTCTTTGTGTTGTTAGGTGAGAGGGGCAGCTTGGTGTTAGCCGTGTGCCCCGGTTCTGACTCCAGGCTCCCCGACCCCTCCCCCCCATTTCATTAGCATCATGGTAAACCTTTTTACACAGGACTCCAACCTCCCCCGTTCCACTAGTCGCAGCTAGCACATATGCATTATCATACATCCTTCCATTATGATTTTTATCAATACCATTCTCTATCTCCTTGCTAGTCCCCGCTTGATCCCGCTTGACCCCGCTTGACCCCGCTTGACCCAGCTACCGTGCGGTCAGTACCCAGTAATTTCCCTTCAGTACGAAGAGTCACCTTGCTTTGCCCCGCACCTCCTTTCTCCTTACTCCACAACGCCCAGCCATGTCCCCCTTATCTCCGTACTTATCAACTAATACATCCTCCGACTGAGCCTCCCTATTACAATTTTTGTACATACTGGACGCTGCCAGCTTATTAACATCCATCCCATTAGCGATAACATCTACCGCTTTAACATTGGCCTCTCCGCCATTCCCATCTTTACATGTATTTGCTGTGAAGTCCACCCCACCTTGCTCCTTATGCTGCATCCCTTCGTCCCTTTCACACTGCTGTCTAACATTATTGCTACAACTCTCCATCACCTCCAGACTAGCAGAAGCCTGGGTAACATCCCTTTTCACAACAAAGTTATCATCGTCCTCCAGGCTACAAGGCGCCTAGGTAACACCCCCGCTATTTACAATTTCTTCAGCAACACAAACATCCCCCTCTGGCCTACATGGCACCTGCGTGACTCCCCCATCCCTAACAGTTTTCCCAGCAGGACATTGTTCGCAATTGTGACCAAAACACACACAATTAGTACAACGAGGAGGCTCGCATTCGTATTTCACTCCTACCTCAATCGAAGCTTTATCCCCAAGCTGCACAGAGACCGACCGCGGCAACACATCTTCATCCTTGACTTCAATCAAACACCTTGCATAAGATAGGCGCTCCAGCCTCGCCGTCACCCGGTCCAAGCAAATAGGAACGCCGATGACGCTGGCTATGGTGTTAAGAATGCTCAGTGTCCATAGATTTGTTGGCAAGTTGGGGAACTGAACCCACACCGGCACCGCCGTGAGAAGATCCCGGTCAAAGCCCGCCTCTTTGCTCCACCGCTGCAACACAACCAGCCTTTCGTCGAAGAGCCAAGGGCCGCCGTGCATCACCGCATCCCTATACTCCTTTGTCTCAAAGCGAAAAAAGAAAAATCCATTCTCCCTTGAAAAGATATTGAGCTCACCTTTGATCTTCCACATCCTCGTCGCCCAGGCTCTGATCTGCCCGTAGTAGGGAATATCCCCCACTACGTATCCGACGATGGTATTCTCCCAGTGCTCCACCCCTTCAGCCAGCATCTCCTCTGTTAGCACAGCGACCACTACACCATCTTCGTCAATCTCTGGAGCAATGTATGACATACTCAAAGAATTGGACATCCTCCTGCTACTAGCACACACCTCAGACCAGGACCTCTTCTCAGCATTGACGCTGATCTTCAACGGAAGCTTCGGCCTCAGCGCTCTTCTCTCAACCACCTTGCATGCATCAACTTTCTTTCTCGCCTTCGCATCCTGATTCATCTCCTTAGGGCCTTGAGCAGAAGGCTTAGCACTCTTCTTCGTCACCACTTTCCAGCCTCCTGTCGTTCTCCATGTTCTCCCCGTGGCACCAACCACCAGATAAGCAGCAGTAGTCAGCAGGGACAAGAGATAAAGAAGGAAACCGATACAAGCACGGATCCTGAAAGACTCACCACCGGGATCAAGATCTAAGAGTAAGATCTTGATCCAAACAAGAAGAATCGCAGAGTTCAAGAATTCCGATGGAGCTCCAAGATCGCTCCACGGCACGCTCCGATAGACAATCAACGTCACGAGCAGTTCAGCAGCACCGATCGTCGATCATACACCAACAGCAGGGATTAGCAATACTAAACCTCAAACAGACCTCACACAAAAACTAGAGACCCCCACCTGGGGAACTTATGGGAGCAGCTGCTATCCCTCAGGCAGGAGGGCACGGTGAGAGACTATTTAGAGAGGTTCGAGGCCCTATCAGGACAGGTGCATGGGGTGACAAATGAGACGATGGAGAGCACCTTCATGAAGGGATTACAGGCCACTATTCGAGCAGTGGTACGCATGCAGAAACCCCAAAGTCTGATGGAGGCCATGGAGTATGCTCAAATGGCAGAGGATTGTCAAATGGAGGAGAGGAAGGCGAGGGATGGTTGGAGTGGACCAGTTTCCCGGAGTCAGACAGCGACAGGAGGATAGCAGAGAGCCACTATGGGAGCAGATATAGCCACCAAGGATAAGAGTGGGAAGAAGAGGAAGTGCACCGTGGGCTGGGGGCAGTTCAGGCGAATGACCGACGCGGAAATGATGGAGAAGCGGTAGAAGGCCCTATGCTTTAGGTGCGACAAGAGGTTCGCACCAGGCCACAAATGTGTGGGGCACAAACTCCAGGTACTGCAGCTTGAGGATGAGAATGACGAGGCTTACGTCGAGGACGAGACTACTGAGGTAGAGGAGGAGGAGCCTGAGGGCCAGCAGTTAGACGCATCGGAGGTGTCCCTTAACTCCGTGGTAGGGTTCACACCAAACCATACCATGAAGTTGACAAGGGAGATTAGCGACCAGAAGGTGACCGTGCTTATTGACAGTGGGGCGACCCATAACTTCATTTCCAGTAGAGTGGTGGCCCAGCAGGAGCTCCAGCTGACCGAATGTGGTAGTTTCAGTGTCATGATGGGGAAGGGAAAGAAGGAGAGCAGTCGGGGAGTTTGCAGAGGGCTGGTACTGACACTTCAGGAGATACAGGTGATCGTAAACTTTTTACCTCTAGACCTGGAGAGCACCGACGTCATCTTAGGCATGACGTGGTTGTAGACGTTGGGGGAGATGACGGTGTATTGGAAACTGCTCAGGATGGAGTTTCAGGAGGAGGGGAGAGCAGTCACACTACTGGGGGACCCCAGCCTATGCAGAGTATTGGTCTCTCTGAAGACCATGGTGAGGACCATTCAAACGGAGGGCAATGGATACTTGGTAGAGTTATACTCATTGGCAGGAGAGGACGGCACTGAGGCCAGTGATGAGCAGCCCGATCCAGGAGAGGTGCAACATCTAATGGAGCAGTTTAAGGAGGTCTTCTAGGAGCCTCGGGGTCTGCCACCACCAAGGGATCATGAGCACGTCATAGTACTGCGAGAGGGTGTGTCCCCCATCAGTGTGAAGCCCTATCGTTACCCCCAGCATCAGAAAGACGAGATCAAAAGGATGGTGGCAGAGATAGTGCAGGCGGGAGTGATTCAACCTAGTATGAGCCCTTTTTCCAATCCAGTGCTGTTAGTGAAGAAGAAGGATCGGAACTGACGCTTCTGTGTAGACTACATGGCCTTGAACAAGGAGATAGTGCCAGATAAGTTCCCCATACCAGTTATTGGTGATCTCTTGGATAAGTTACATAGGGCAGCCCTATTCAACAAGATAGACCTCAAGTCGGGTTACCATTAGATCAGGATGCGACGGGAGGATATGCCCAAGATGGCGTTTAGGACGCATGAGGGACACTACGAGTTTTTAGTCATGCCTTTCGGCTTGACTAACGCACCAGCTACCTTTCAGGCCCTAATGAATAAGGTATTCTGCCCTTACCTGAGGCGATTCGTACTTGTTTTCTTTGATGACATACTGGTGTACAGTCGTACCTTGGAGGAGCACTTGGACCACCTGCATGTCGTGTTTCAGGAGCTGCAGTATCATCAGTTGTTCGTGAATAGGAAGAAGTGCTTATTCGGATAGCCACAGGTAGAGTATCTGAGACATGTGGTGTCAGTAGATGGGGTGGCAGTAGATAGAGAAAAGATAGCAGCGATGCTAGACTGGCCGTGCCCCACCACACTCAAGAGGTTGCAAAGTTTCCTGGTCTTGACAGGTTACTATCACAGATTTGTGGAGGGGTATGGGACGATAGCCTGGCCGCTGACCGAGTTATTGAAGAAGGACTAGTTCCATTCGGGTGAGGAGGCGATGATAGCATTTGAGGCCCTGAAGAGGGCCATGACCACCGTGTCAGTTTTGGCGTTGCCAGATTTTTCCAGGCCCTTTGTGGTAGAGGCGGACTCATCGGGGCATAGACTGGGAGTAGTATTGATGCAGGAGCAGCGGCCTATTGTGTATTTCAGTCAAGTGTTGACTGCTAGAGCCAGACTGCAGTCTGTCTATGAGAGGGAGTTGATGGCCATAGTCCTGTCTATTTAGAAGTGGAGGCCGTACTTGTTGGGGAGGAGTTTTCTGGTGTGCACAGATCAACGAAGCCTCAAAACTTATTAAAGCAATGCATGGTAGCAGATGAGCATCAGAAGTGGCAGCAAAAATTGATGGGGTACAGGTTTGAGATTGAGTATCGCCCGGGGCTAGAGAACAAGGCGGCTGATGCACTTTCACGGCGGGAGGAGGAGGTAGAGTTAGCGGCCCTAGCAGTTTTAGTGCTACAGGACTGGAAGCCATTGCAGCAGGAGGTGGAGCAGGACCAGGACTTGGCTGGCATACGTGTGGTACTATTACAGGGATCTACAAAGTACCCATGGTATTCTATTCAGGACGGATGGTTACTGCATTGGGGGAGATTGTTTTTGCCGCAGAGTTCGACATACAAATTGACCATACTCCAGGAGTTCCACAGTAGCATAGTAGGAGGGCACGATGGGGTCCTCAATGTAGGGTTTTGATGGGCCCTTAGGGCACATTCTGTGCACGTCCTAACTAGGATGGACCACAGACACAAAAGAATGCAGCGGAAAAATAGATATGTTAAACTATTTAACGAGGCTTAAGGTTCAAGACCCTTAGCCAGGATCTCTGCCAACTTGGGATGGGTCCGACCATCTCAAGATGGAGCTAAGCTACTACGATTAAATTAAAAGAACACTAATTAAATTTACATACCCGGAACCTTGCCTTGGTACAGGGAAGGTGCACCGCACCATCTTCCGAGCCGCTCCCAGTCCCCCGCCAAACTGCTCCTCGAACCACTCCGCGTCCCGAGGCGAGCAATCCTCTTATCACCGAGCCAACCACGCGCCGAAGAAAGTTTCACCCGAATGTGAATCTTCGCCAAGATTTCGGATCGGATCCAAACCCCTTCGTGGCTTTGCTAGAGCCCTTCAGGAGTAAGACAGAAATTATAGGGAGAAGAGAATATTTAATTTAAGCCTAGATCCGAGCGTGCTCCAATATTTTTGGGAGCCGCTCAGATCTAGAACTTGGGACGAGTCTAGAGGACTGGAGCAGACACCTATTTATATAGGCGGCTGACCCCTCCCCTTTACTTCACTTCCGATGTGGGACTAAATATTTGGAGTTAATAATTCAAGTTAGTTTGCCTTTCATAAAGGCTAAACTTCCATGAATTTTAACTCACTCACCGTTGAGCTTCACATTTGATATAAGCTATCAAATCGAAGAGTGTTAAACGGTGAACGCGTAGGAAAAAGCGGCACGTAAACCCGAGTCCGTTTGACCCCTCAATTGATCGTCTAAAGATCAGCCCAAAGATAGTTTTTCCGAAAAACTGATCCGTCAAAATAAAGATGGTTCAAAACCCTAGATGTGGACCCACGTGGGACCCACCTACCTAGCTGCACACACGTACGCTTTTCAGGCTCTGTGGGGCCCGGATTTGGACCACACACACTTAATTACGGAACTCAGGCGCGCCCAAAGGGTGCACCTGTGAATGGCGCCCGGGTCAGGCTAAGCCCGGGCGCTGGCTTGGGCCAGCAGTCCCTGCTTATATCCGTGCATGCAAGTGCAATTCTGGCACTCATATGAAGGTGCCAGCAAGGATGGTCCCGGCCCAATGGGCCGGGCCTGCCTATAAACACTTTTATGGGCTATTTTCTTTATTTTGGCTTTTTGGGCTCAATAAGAGTCCGATTTTGGCGTGGTTTGAACCTGTGTTTAGACCGGGATGTTCCCGTCTTACAGTAACCTTTTCCTCGTGTTTATTTTATTGAATGTGGTCTTAAACAATTTAAGACACATTAAACACCTTTTGCATCATATGCAAAATAGTCCCCTTTCTAAGCTTAAAATATCATTTACATCAAATACAAATGATCTGAGGGCATACATCCCCCAACATCTCCCACTTGCACTCAGGATCATTTATCCCGAATATAGAAGATAACTGCAAACTCTTTGCGGTGTTTTATCCCTTGCATTAAATGCATATTCTCCCTAATGTTTCTACCTATTACTAGACGAAGGTTATACTCTGTGTGAGACCCTACAGCCTGACCCTACTACAGGTGGAGCTAGAAGCCCTAGACGGCAGTGACCATGAGCAGTAGTTGTCGTCCCTGTTTCAGTATCATACTTATGTGGTTAACTCATCGACATGAGTATTGTCAAGACCACCCTGACTGTGTCCATGATGAATTCTGCAGTTATAGTCTCTTTGTTTAAACTATATCGTTTAATTCAAGCCTAGGGTATGGTCAAACTGTCAACCCCAATGGCTCGAATCCGGTTAGTCTCCATCAATCTTTAGTTAAATAATGTTGGACTTCTTCCAACATACTCTGACTAGAGTTTTCACTAAAGATCGAACTAACTCTACGACACTAACTCCCATTGACCGGGAGAGACGAATCCTCTCTTGGTCATTACTCTCCTCATACGCTTCAAATGTCACCCAACCAAAGACCTTTCGACCGGCCTAGCCTCGAAGCTAGGTCAGTGATCTAAGTAACATCGTTCACGCACAGGTTTGTACAATGACCTCAAGTCAAAAGACCAACTTGCATACCATCACTAAGAGTTATCATTGACAGATTGGTCAATCATAACCATATGACAACTCCTTTTGGGTCGTTCAGTGAAATCATTCTCCAATGAGCATTTGTGTCTCGTCTTTGACTTTTCCAAGTCAAACGATCATGAGATCATCGACACCGCTATACGGTAAAGACTAAGACATAATGGTCCATCCGATGTTTCGATATCCTTTTCTCGAAACATCTACAACCACGAACCCTTTTAGACTTATGCTACAGATGGTCAAGCATTTCTCCATGATCGAGATACGCATCTCAATACATGTTTGACCTTGCATTAAGTCTCGGGATTTTACCTAAGTTAATATCTAATGATAACTACATTATGATTTAACTTAGCTAAATTATTACCAAACAGCTTACTGTTATTTTGAACAAGATGTTTGTACAATTACACAGAGATGTATGCCTCGAGGGTATACATTTCCCGACATCTCCCACTTGCACTCAGTCCCATTTATCCCGGTATCTCATACCGTATATACAAATAAGTCTTTCTAGACTTCATGTGGTAGAGCCTTCGTGAGTGGATCTGCTAAACTGTCTACTGAATAGACTTAAGGGGTTTCTATGTTCATATTAGACCAACCATTTGAATCTCATTCAAATGATTCCTTTGGTCCTTTGGAATCCATAATAGTTAATTTCCTTGGATCTCATCCAGCTCATCGTACCTTACGATAATAATTGTAATAGGTTACTGGTCATTTTAGATGGTTCATATTTAAAAGTGTCAAACTCTTTTGACCACTTTATCAAATATGTTCCATCCCCTTGATGCCTTACATGTGTCGCTCCCACTGACCTTGAAAACTCTCTGGTCAATTCATAAAAGTTTGTTCTTCTAAATCATATTTAGACAACGAACTTTAAATGAATGCACCAGTTTTCAAGGTTATCATGAGCATTTACATCGAGTTTGGTCTGAGTAGATCTGTACGCATCTGCTGGCGAAACAGTTTCATTATAATACGTTTATAGACGTTAGGATGAAAACTGTTCTCTACCAACATAATTGTACTTCACTATTTTTTTTCTGCACCAATCTTCTAGACTCGAAGATTCACTTACAGTCAAAGAAACTTTTTCTTAAACTAAAGCCCATACTTTACTCATGTGCACGGACCTATTGCATCAAGTTGTTAATCAGAGTCTCTACTCTGAATTTCATCCTGGAAGTTATCTTACACCATCATCGACTATGATGTCTAACTCGACTCTTCGTCTCACGAGACTTGAGTAATCCTTTAACTTTCTAACGATTGATTTAATGAATATCTTACTGATAAGGTCCTCATAGAACCTTCAAACCCAAGGCATTTTTATCTGGGACTTAACCCAGAGGGAGGATTGTAACTCAGTCACTTTGCCATGAGTCGCACTATTGTTTAACAAAGTGCGATTCATGCTATCTAACACATCCAATATGTTAATATACTTGACCTGAGAGAAAATCACATTTTTCTTTATTTATGCAAGATTTATAAAGCTAAGTATTTGACTTTTCGGTCTAATCGAATCATTTCAAATACTTTTGTCATTTTTTTCTTTATTTTATCAAACTTGTGTTTCATTAAGAACATGTGTCGTAATAATAATAAGAACGACTCATCCTGGCTAACTTAGACTTGGGTCCGGGTACATTAGCATGTACGAGATTGTGAGTTCAACAACTTATTCTCACACTGTCTTACAGAAGGAGTTTCGGCCATCATACCTTTGAGAATAAGGTTCACAAGTGTCCGTAGACTTCATAATACGAGAGGTCAGACCCCTCTTTATGTGACTTGTGAAGCTTAGTCTCCTTGGTACGGCCTAGTCTATTTTGCCATATAAGTTTATTACTATCTTACGTATTCATATATTAACATTTAATATATTATAGTTATTACAAATTTCTAACACAAACCATTGCTTCAGAAGCAAGGTGACGACACTCGTCAAAAATGTGTTAGACGTCTTTTGTATAACAATTATTCTGAAATCGTGACATCAAATATGTCACATTTTCAGTTCCTCCTACTTATACCTTTACTAATGATAAATAAAACTATCTTTCTCAATTTGACCTTTCTGAGTGCCTTCTTCCTTTTCTAAATCTCATTTAGATATTAAATGTCTCAACAAAAATTTAAATAGCTATGCAAGCATCTCGTGTATACAAACGCCTGAGCTTTGCAACCTTGAGTGTAGCTCAACAAGTTGCTCGTCTCAAGATATGGTTGGGATACATAGTCTGGCACCGCCCATGCACTCATATTCGATTCAAATAGTTTGATCGAATTTTCGAACCTTACGGATCGAACCTGCTTTCCATACAACCTTGAGTGTCGCTCAACAAATTATATGGAGAAACTTGCTATTGAACATCAATATGTTACAGCTACCCCATATAGAAGCTAGTGATATGTAGCGTGCATTTCTTTTGTTGGACTCAGAACTTAATGAAATCATATTCCTTAAATATGTTCCTAAGAAGGTCATTTTGATGTCAATGAGAATCAAGTTTAGTCTATCAATTAGAATTTAACTTGATATTCATTTAACCAACCTATTTAACCAGTTAATTTATTCTGTTAGACTATTACATTTTGAATCCATCGGTAAACTTAGAACTAATTACCCTAGTTTAGCATATATTCAAGTTTTTAAATATAAATGGAATAGCTTTTATCAAATCTATATCCTCCCACTATTTTCGCGATTATTTTAAGCCTTAATAATGAACGATTTAATTAAATTAAATTAATGAGAAAGAGATCCCACCACCCCCGAGTCTTACAACCTTGAGTGTAGCTCAACAAATTTCTTGACTCTACGATCGGCAGATGACTCTTCATCAATCATATCATATATGACTCTCTTATCGGTTTTTACCCCGAGCCATTTTGATCATGAGTGTGCTCATCCAAATCATAATGACTAGTCTAGTCTGACCCTTGTTTTCGTGTCTAGCCTAACTTACACCGAAGTTCGATGTATTCACGACACGATAGTTTGGGTCAAGTCAAGATTACATCATTTGTATTTAAGAAGTTGGTTTCTACAAGGTTGCCATGTCACAGCTTGAGTGTAGCTCAAGAACTGGAACACAGGTCCTATAGTTACCAACCCCTAAAACAAGGCGAGCTACAGCTAATCATGATTCGTGTCATTGCGGTCCAGCGGAACACGACCAGGGAATTGACTAAGCCAGGATCACTTATCCCATAGACTAGCTTGGGTGATCCAACAAACTTAGCCAAGCACATTGACCGGCTCATGGTCCATTGAATGAAGCTTGTCATTCTTATATATGTGCCATAGACTAAAAGGCTTTTATTAACAACTAACTAATCCTATCAATTGGTTGAATCCTTAAAATTCAAAATTTTAGGATTTGTTAATAACTTTTATTAAGTCCTTATCAACTATAAGGTTCACGTGCTATCCTAATCGTTATTAGGATTTTAATAACATCATTTACAATGCTTTAAAGCGTAGTATTTTAATGAGAATTATTATGATAGCGATTAAAATAATAATCGTCGTTAAAGGACTACCCTAATCAGGAATTAGGTTTTAAAAGGTTGTAATGATTATTAAAACATAGCATGTCATTTAAAATTTATCTTATAAATTTTAAACCGGTTTTTAATGGCTAACCTAAAAGGTTTCATCAATTATTACATAATAAATCATGGCCATTAGAACATAAACTACTCTAATTTTATCGCATAAAAATAGGCATCCAACTATCTAACAATTAATAGAAAATGTTTTAAACATTTATCTAATAAATAATTAACATGCATCTATAATTTAACACTTAAATTAAAACCACGATTTTAAAACTTAAAAAAGTTTCATAAAAAATTATCATATAATTTTTATTTCATAAACTACGTTTTAAAATCATTATAAAATTTTCTTGTTTCTAAAATTATTTTTATGGCATAAAAAAATTTAAAACATCTCAAATGAAAAACGGTTTCATTTTTAACAATAAGTATAAAGTTAAAACTTTAGCATGCATTTAAAAAGCATTCTTCGATTAATAAAATCGCAGTCCTTAGATCAAGATAGAGACTAAGCTCTAATACCACTGTAGGGTTTTGATGGACCCTTAGGGCATATTCTGTGCCCGTCCTAACTAGGATGGACCACAGCGTTAAACTATTTAACGAGGCCCTAAGGTTCAAGACCCTTAACCAGGATCTCTGCCAACTTGGGATGGGTCCGATCATCCCAAGAGGGAACTAAGCTACTGCGAGTAAATTAAAAGAACGCTAATTAAATTTACATACCCAGAACCTTGCCTTCGTACATGGAAGGTGCACCGCACCGTCTTCCGAGCCACTCCCCGTCCCCCGTCGAACCACTCCTCGAACGACGCCGCGTCCTGAGGCGAGCAATCCTCATGTCGTCGAGCCAACCACGCACCGAAGAAAGTTTCACCCGAGTGTGAACCTTTGCCAAGAATTCGGATCGGATCCAAACCCCTTCGTGGCTTTGCTAGAGCCCTTCAAGAGTAAGGCAGAAAGTATAGGGAGAAGAGAATATTTAATTTAAGCCTAGATCCAAATGTGCTCCAACATTTTTAGGAGCCACTCAGATCTAGAGCTTGGGACGAGTCTAGAGGAGGGGAGCACACCCTATTTATATAGGCGGCTAACCCCTCCCCTTTACTCCACTTCCGATGTGGGACTAAATATTTGGAGTAATAATTCAAGTTAGTTTGCCTTTCATAAAGGCTAAACTTTCATAAATTTTAACTCCCTCACCGTTGAGCTTCACATTTGATAAAACTATCAAATCGAAGAGTATTGAACGGTGAACACGTAGGAAAAGCGGCACGTCAATCCGAGTCCGTTTGATCCCTCAATTGATCGTCAAAAGATCAGCACAAAACTAATTTTTCCGGAAAACTGAGCCGTCAAAATAAAGAGGGTTCAAAACCCTAGATGTGGACCCACGTGGGGCCCACCTATCCAGCTGCATGCGCGCGTGCTTTTTAGGCTCTCTGGGGCCCACATTTGGGCCCACCCGCTTAATTGCATAACTCAGGCATGCCCAAAGGGTGCGCCTGTGAATGGCGCCCGGGTCGGGCCATGCCCGACTTGGTTGGGTCTTAACCGGGCGCTGGCTTAGGCCAGCGACCCCTGCTTATATGCGTGCGCGCAAGTGCAATTATGGCACCCATATGAGGGTGCCAGCAAGGATGGGCCGGGCCTGCCTATAAACACTTTTATGGGCTATTTTCTTTATTTTGGCTTTTTGGGCTCAATAAGAGTCTGATTTTGGCGCGGTTTGAACATGTGTTTAAACCGGGGCGTTCCCATCTTACAGGTAACATTTCCCTCGCGTTCATTTTATTGAATGTGGTCTTAAACAATTTAAGACACATTAAACACCTTTTGCATCATATGCAAAATAGTCCTCTATCTAAGCTTAAAATATCATTTGCATCAAATACAAATGATCTGAGGGCATACATCCCCCAACACTCAATACCTATAAGAGACTGGCAAGGGAAGTCTACTGGAAGGGAATGAAGAAGGATGTGGCGAAGATGGTTGTAGAGTGTGACGTTTGCCAGCGTCACAAGTACCAGGCGATGTCCTGGGGAGGATTACTACAGCCGATGTCTTTGCCCGATCAGGTGTGGGAGGACCTCTCCATGGACTTCATTGTGTAGGAAGATATATGCCCATAAGGCAATTTATCTTGATTATACGTCTTGTTCATACCGTACATGGTATGTATTGTTCTAAGTATAAAATCATTTGTATTAATATACTTAGATAATATCCATAGACTTATAGTTAGGTCCTTACATATCTAGATGAGATCTCGATTATGAGTAAGTAAGAGACCGAATAGAAACGTAAGTCTAAAACGGTTCGTGATCATAGATGTGTCGAGAACTGGATATCGACACATCGGATAGATCACTGTGTCTTCGTCTTACCTACGGGTAATGATGATCTCATAGTCATTCGACTTGGTGAAGTCGGAGACGAGACACAGGTGCTCATTGGAGAATGAGTTCACTGAACGACCAAGTTAGAGTTATTAAATGGTTAACTTTAATGATCTGTCTTTAATAACTCTAGGGTGATGATAGGTTGGTTGATCCTTAAGACCTGAAGTCATCTGTACAAACCTGTGAGCAGACGGTATAGCTTAGACCCATGATCTAGCTTCGAGGACCAGTCCTGATGAAAGATCTTAGGTTGGGCTGCACCTGAAGCTCCCAAGGTGAGTAAGTGACTAAGATGGGATTCGTCACTTCTATTAAAGGGAAGTTAGTGTTACAGGCTCAGTACGGTCTTTATGTTAATCCTCGGTTGGGGTACGTTGTAAGTAGTACAACGTGTATACAATAAAGACCGCCGTATACTGACCAATGTTGTCTAATAGGGTTGACAGAAAACCATACCCTAGGCCAACAATAACACAGTCTTGACGAAGGGATTTTAGCTAACGGAATTCATCACTGACACAGCCAATGCAAACCCTATGATACTTTTGTCAAGGGTCGATCACGTTATGATGACTCTGAAACAGGGACGACAGCTACTGCTCGTAGTGACCGTCGTCTAGGGGTTTCGAGCCCCAACCTGTAGTAAGGTCAGGCTGTAGGGTCTCACACCGAGTAGTGTTCGTGTCTTAGTAATAGGAATATAGAAAAGAGAGAAATATCATTTGATGATATTAAACATTCACAAAACGGTTGTGAATATCAGTCGCATTAGCAATAGGGACACAACGTTGCATTAGATGCTAACTTTGACTAAACATGTTGTAAATTAGTTACGACGAATTTAGTAGGAACAAACTTGTTGGAAAGGATTACTTGGATGACGGGAATGTCCCGGTCTAAACACAGGTTCAAACCACGTCCAAATCGGAGCTCAAACGAGTCCAGAAACGCAGAAATAGTTCAAGGAGAAGTGGGTTAGACCCACTGGGCCAAAAGGCCCATGTGCAAAGGCAAAACGGGCGCCGCCCGCTGGCTGCAACGGGTGCACGCCCGCTGGCTGCAGCGGGTGCTGCCCGCTGCAGCAGCGGGCGCGGCCCGCTGCTTGCAGCGGGCGGGCGGCCCACCCTTGCTCCCTTGGGCGGGCGCGCCCGCTAAGCCTAGCGGGCGCGCCCGCAAATTAAGTCAAATTAGGGTTTTTTGAAACCCCTAATGACGGCTACGAATTTTGAGAAATTGCTAAACTTTGAGCAATTGTTTGAGGGGTCAAACGAAGTCGAAATTCGTCGCCGTCAGTTCCTACGCGTTCACCATTCCAAGATCTTCTGATTGATAGCTTGTTTGGTATCTGAAGTTTAGTATGCAATGAGAATTAATTCGTTAAAGTTTGACTTTGTGAAAGGCTAACTTTAAAGTTGAAATTAAGCCAAATGGCTTAATTGAATTTTTCTCTTCATGGAATTGTCCCACATTGCCCGCAACGAGAGGTTGCGTGCTCACTCCCTATATAAATAGGGGTGCACTCTCCTCGTTGAAAAACACACCAGGCAACGATCGGGTAGCTCCAGAATTTTAGAGCAAGCTCGATCCGCGACTAAACTCTCTCTCTATTTTCCTGTTCTCCGGAGTAGTCCTAGCACGACTACAAAGGGGGTTTGGATCTGATCCGGACGTCTAAGACGCGGGTTTCTTCTCAAGTGAAACTTTCTACCGCGTGTGATCGGCTCGGAGGCGAAAGCAGCTCGGGCGGATCGGTGCGAGGGTGTGAGGCGGCTCAGGCAGATCGAGTCAACGCGGCTCGGCTACGTGGAGCTTCTCAAGACGGTGCGGTACATCTTGCCTGCTCCAGGGCCAAGATTCCGGGTATGTGGTTAAGCATTTTAGTGCAGATTTTATTAGTCGCTTTAGTGTAGATCCTTCTTGGGGTGGTCAGATCCACCCCAAGTTGGCATAGATCGGGCTAGGTTCTGGCTCCCCAGAGCCTAGCTAAATAGTTTAGCTAGTGTAGAAATTTTGATTTCTGGTTTTTCCGCTGCGATTTTGTGCCTCCGTGGTCCGTCCGACTTAGGACGGATACGGATCCGAGCTCTGGGGGTCCGCCAAAACCCCCAACAGTGGTATCAGAGCCATGGTTATGCTATAGATCTACTATAGCGACTTTTTAATCGTTAAAAATGCTTAGCTTTCATGTGCAAAACTTTTTAGCTTTATGTTAAATTAGTTTTGAAAATATTTTTGTGTTTCAAAAATTAATTTTGCAACACGGAAATTTATTTTAATTTTGGGACAAATTATTTTTATGCGATAAATCTAAAAGAAGTCTCCTATGTTTTAAATACTTTATAAATTTTTATTATGAGACATTAAAAAATTTTAAAGAGTATTTAAAGTTTATGTAAACTTTATAGAAAATTTTTTATTTTTTGAAATCTAAAAGTTTTCTTTAGTTACATAAAAGTTAGAGATCTTTGAACCTTATTTGAAAGCTTCTAAAAAGATTTCTAAAAGATTTTAAAAGTGTTTAAAATTGTTTTAATGGATATGTAAACTTTAAGAAATATTTTATTTTCATGAGATGAAATCTAAACTTTTTCTTTTATTTTACATATATGTTTTCTAAAATTTTTATGAGATATTTAATTTTAGAAATGAGATTAAGAACTTTAAAAGCCAAAGTTTAAAAATTATTAGATAATTTTGTTCGACCTAGTTTTATGCGATAAAATTATTATGGAGGCTTTAAATTTTTAATCTTTAATTTTAAGTGTTAAAATTTAGATTTGCATGTTTTAATTATGTAGATAATGTTAAACTTGCAAATACACTTCATATGTCACTAAAATGAAACTTTATTTTATGCGGATAAATTAGCTGTTTCATTTCATGTTGAATAATGTATTCACAAACCTTGTTAGGTTAGCCATTAAAACAAGATAGTGACATGCTATGTTTGATAAAACAAAACAACATCGAACCTAATACCAGATTAGGGTAGTCCCTTTGTTTTGTAAATCATTTCATTAAAACGTTCAATTAAATGATTTTCATAAAAAGACAATGTTGAATTGTTTTATTAAAATCCTAATTAGATTGGGGTAGCAAGTTGAACGTAGAACCTTATAGTTGATAAGGACTTAATAAAAGCTGTTCAACCAATCTGAAAAATTTTGAATATTAGGATCCACTAGTTGATAAGGGTTAACTAGTTCTCTAAATTAAAAGCCATTTAGTTGTTTGGAAAACATAAGATTGATGACAACTCCTTCAATGGATCATGATGTCGGTCAATGTGCTTGGCTAAAGTTTTTGGACCAACCTAGCTAGACTGGGTAACAAGTGGTCCTGGCTTAGTCAATTCCCTGGCCGCGTCCGCTGGACCGCAAGGAGTCGATTCATGACTATGTAAGTCCATCGACTATACCTAAGTCAATACGATAATAATCTTGTTCAAGATAAATCATAGCCCTCCTTGTTTTAGGAGTTGGCAACTGTAAGAAACATGTTTCGGTTGTTGAGCTACACTCAAGACGTGACATGTCAATCTTATAGAAACCGATTTCTTGATTGACATCTTAACCTGACTGAAACTGTTGTCTCATCCCTCGAGCTTCGGCGTAAGTCTAACCAAGAATGTAGTCTAAGACCTGACCCAAACCGGCGCGTCGTGCATACACCGAGCAAAGGGGCAAGTCAGGCTAGACACGAAAACAAGGGTCCGACTAGGCTAGCCATTGTGATCAGGTTGAGCACACTCATGATCACAAATGACTAGGGGTAAAATCGATAGGGAATCATAGTAAATATGATTGACGACGAGTTCGTCTACCGACTGCAGAGTCGGACAACTTGTTGAGATACACTCAAGGTTGTCAGACTCAGGGTAGTCGGATCCCTCTCTCACAAATTTTATTTTATAATAAATTGTTTATTATTATGGCTTTAAATAAATTTAGTGGGAGAATATAGTTTTATTAAAACCATTAAAACTATACTACGAACATATACTAACTAAAGTATCTATAAAATGCAGAATGGACTCAGGTCTAAAATACATGGTAGAAAAGAACATGCTGGATGGAACCAACTACAAAGACTGGCTTAGGAACATTAAGTTGGTCCTTTCCCTAGCTGGGATTGGATACATATTGTTCGAGGACGCTCCGGAGAAGCCCGATGAGGATTCGACCCACGAAGAGAAAGAAGCCTTCAAGTTGTACCAGAGGGATGCAGAGAAGCCAAGATGCCTTACTCTAGCTTCGATGACCAACGAACTGCAGAGGAAGCATGAACATATGGATGTTCAGAGCATACTCCTTAATGCACAAGAGTTGTATGGCAAGTGATCCAGAGCTGCCAAGTTCGAAGCTACTAGCAACCTCTGGGGCACAAAGATGACGACAGGGCCCGTACAAGATCATGTTATCAAAATGATGTAGGATCCTGCCAAAACAGAGTTAGGATCGATAATTAAAGTTGAGACTTACGCTAGCGTATGCGGAACGGTAGTCTCGGAACTTTGCCTTCGGATTCGCCACGACGGATCGAGTCTTCTCACGAACGGAGTAAGGCTACTAATCCACAATCTAAATCTCTATTTTAGATTAAGAACTTGGATAGAGGAAGAGAAAGGATTTCTACAGAGCTTCGCTAGAATGAAGTTGCATGCATGAATTCCATGCAAAAGGTGTAAGAAATGGCTTACCCTTGGGTCTTATTTATAGCCCCCAAGGTAGTTATTTTAGGGTAAGTTGTTCCTTTGGAACAATTTAATTAAGGTGTACCATGATACATGGCACATTATAAGCTTAAGTTGTACCATATGCATGGTACAACATAAGCTTAAGATATTCCCCCTTTATTAGCCATATGTCGCATGCACTTATGCATATATAAAGCGACTTTCCTACTCATCCAGAGATCCTCTCCGCAAGGGAACAGATTCCCTTTGCACACGACTTCGTGTACGCGACGTTCGAGGTCCGTATTCTCTCGTACATCCCCCACAAGGGTGTACAAACGTCTTCCATATCCAACATCTCACACTCACACTTGAGGGGATTGTAAGAGAACGTCTTTCCCTTAGTTCTTTCATCTATCATACCGAGAAATAGACCGTGCGACCGTCATGCGCGTAGAGTCTGTTGTTGTGCACTTGTTAGAGATACACAACGACCTCGAAGGTGCAAAGTTGAGTAGTTCAACGCATGCTTTACCCTAGATTATTTCTTCACATTTCTTGTACTTTATATTCAACAATTGAATCCCATCTGGATTACAATTGGCTGGCCAGCTTTGAATCATTTAAAGTCCAAATGTGAATATGAAATCAATCTTCCTCTTCTTGCGAACCTTCTGATCTTGACTTGATTCGCTTTTCTAACGTGCCCCGCCGAGCCGAATTATCATAGCCCATTAGCAACACGCTAAGATAGCGATCATCTCGTCAAATCTATAGGAACCAATTGGAGTCCTTGAGGGTAAGAGTTAAGACCCGTATTGGCCTTTGAGTCTCACATAATAGCAAACACTATTGCTACTAACTCAGTGGTCGAAATGCATACGTGGTATGAACACGTATTACAACATCACTCCTTTCCCAGGGAGAGTATGTCTTAATGATGTTGTACGGATGAAAAGATCAGACACCACAGTGCCTATCTTTTTGAGTCCCCTTACTACTCGTGAAATATTCACGGACTCTTATCCTGCATAAGACAGATAGGATTTAAAAATCCTATGAGATCTCTTTCAAATATCCTTGTGATACAGATCTCAGATCTTTTGTAAGCATCCATATGATGCAGATCTTTTATTCGACTATCTTGTTTAAGTCACGACTCTAAATCATTTGTCTAATGATTTTGACTTTAAACTAGTCTCATCTCTATCTTATCCATCTAATAAGATAAGGCGGTTGCTCATGTGAGAGAGCCAACCTTAATCTGTCCGACATACACACATTAAAATAGCTGAGACTCAAACACAAATGTAAAAAATCATTTGTAAGAAATTTGTATGCAATATATAAAAGAACTTCTTTCTTTTATTAAACTTTGATCTTCTATAGACATGGGAAATATTACAAGATACAGCTCAGCACCTACGCATTCCCATAGATGATAAGTGTTTGTAGAACACATCTCTGGGGATCGCCTTAGTAAGTGGATCCGCTATCATCTCATGCGTGGATATGTATCCTATGTCTACTTCCTTCCGTTTGTCATAGTCCTTCGCAAACTTGAATCGAATGTCAATGTGTTTGGTCTTACAATGAAATTTAGGATCTTTGACGTAGGCAATCGAAGCTTGACTATCACTGTATATGGGAACCGTGCTCGAGTCAGTGGCATTCGTCAGCCTGTCAAAGAATTTCCTAAGCCAAACAGCTTCTTGGACCGCCATGCTGAATGCTACGAATTCGGCTTCCATGGTTGATAGGGCGATGCAGGTTTGCTTCTTGCTGCTCCAGGATATTGCACCATTCCCGAGCAAGTAAACAAAGCCTGAGGTAGATCTTCGCTCGTCGAGATCACCCGCCCAATCAGCATCGGTATAGCCTTCGAGTCTCAAGGTATTGCCTTGATAGCATAACGCATAGTCCGCAGTCCCTTTGAGGTATCTTAATATCCTCTTCACCGCTTTCCAGTGTGCCTGTCCTGGGTTGGATTGGTAACGGCTTACCATACCAACAGCATAGCAAATGTCCAGTCTGGTACACATCATGGCGTACATCAGACTCCCGACAGCACTGGAGTATAGAACTTTTTCCATAGCTTTCTTTTCTTTTGGATCTTTGGGACACATTTCCAAACATAGACCCTCGCCTTTGCTTATCGGAGTATCAATTGGCTTGCAGTCCTGCATATTAAAACCGTTCTAAAACTTTCTTTATATATGTCTCTTGAGAGAGAGAAAGAAGTTTCTTGGAACGATTCCTTGAGATCTTAACCCCAAGGATATATGCAGCTTCACCCATGTCTTTCATCTCAAAGACGGATGAAAGCCAAGCTTTGATATCCAAGATAAGACGCTTATCATTTCCGGCTATAAGTATGTCATCTACATAAAGAGACATAATTACATACTTGTTTTTAATCCTCTTAATATATACGCAGTTGTCTTCGTCGAGCATGGAGAAACCATACGACAAAACGACTTCTTGAAAGCGCATATACCACTGCCTTGAGGATTGTTTAAGACCATATATGGATTTACGAAGTTTACAAACCTTATGTTTGTTTTCTTCTTGTACGAACCCGTTTGGTTGTTCCATGTAGATCTCCTCATCTAGTTCTCCGTTAAGAAAAGCAGTCTTTACATCCATCTGATGTAATTCGAGGTCCAAACAAGCCACCATTGCCAGAATTAAGCGAATGGAGGTAAAACGCACGACAGGAGAGAAAGTCTCTTCGTAGTCTATTCCTTCCTGTTGCGTGAAACCTTTCGCAACAAGGCGAGCTTTATATTTCTCGATGGAGCCATCAGCCTTATGCTTGATTTTGAGAACCCACTTGTTCCCAATGGCTCTACGTCCCTTAGGTAAATCAACCAAGTCCCAGACTTGGTTTGTTTTCATGGATTGAAGTTCTTCTTCCATTGCCGCTATCCATTTATCGTTAGCAGGGCATGTGACGGCCTGTTTGAAATTTGCAGGTTCGTCATCATCTTGTAGTAATGTCATGAATGTTTGAGGAAATTCATCCTCAAATCTCAGAGGTGTTAGCCTCGTTCGATTACTACGTCTTGTTTGAGTTTGATCACTCCCACTTGGAATGACATCACTCCCACTTGGAATAACATCACTCCCACTCGGAATGGGATTGGTATCGTTCGTATCATTCATTGGTGAAGTTTGAAACGTATTTTCTTCTTCACCAAGAAATCTCCCACTCGAACGTTCCGATCCTTCTTGATCCCAAGTCTCAAACAAGGATAAGTCTTGACTTATCTCACCCTGTCTTGGAAACTCATTTTCCAAGAAGACAACATCCCTCGATTCGAATTCTATAAGACCCCCATTGTCCCCTTGACCGACGAAAGCATATCCTTTGGAGTTTTCAGCGTATCGGATGAAGATACATTTCCTCCCACGTGGCCCTAGTTTGCCATATTTGTGAGAGGATAAATGTGCGTAAGAGGCACAACCCCAAGGTTTTAGAATGCTTAAGTCTGGAGTTCTATTGTTCCACAACTCATAAGGAGTAGAACTTACCGACTTCGAGGGTACACTGTTTAAGATGAACGCTGCCGTCAATAATGCATCACCCCAAAAGTTGATAGGCAAATTTGCCTGAGACATCATTGATCGGACCATTTCCATCAATGTCCTATTTCTTCTTTCCGCAACACCGTTTTGTTGCGGAGTATAAGGCATAGTTATTTGATGAACTATGCCTTTTTCATCACAGAGTTCCTTAAAACTCGTTGATTGATATTCTCCACCCCGATCGGTTCGCAAGACCTTTATCTTGCGATCTAGTTGATTTTCCACTAAACTCATATAGTTTTTGAAGCAATTTAAAGCTTCATGTTTGTGGGAAATCAAATAGATGTGACCGAAACGAGTGAAATCATCAATGAAGGTGATGAAATAGGACTTCCCGCGTCTTGTCTTAACATTCATTGGACTGCAAATGTCCGAATGGATAAGCTGTAATGGAACTTCGGCCCTTGTGCCAGTTCCAAACGGCTTGCGACAAGTTTTCCCTACAAGACAATGTTCGCAAGTTGACATTTCAACTTTTGAAACATTAGATAGCAAGCCACTTTTGGCAAGTCTATCCATTCTAGTTGGTCCAATATGACCAAGTCTTGCATGCCAACAAATGATCTCAAATTCAGAGTTAGAAGCATTTGTCAAATGAAAACTTTCATTAATGGAAGAAGAATCATCATACATTGTGTTTAAAACAATTAATCCATTACAAACATTACCAGAACCAATCAAAGAATTATTACAAATAAGGTCAACATATTGTTTATAGAACCTCCACTCATAATCTAAAGACATTAACATGACCACGGATACGATATTCCTTCTAATATCTGGAGCAAAGAGGACGTCGTGCAATAATAAAGTCCGGCCGTTGTCGAGAACTAGCTTGCATGTTCCGACGCCTTTGACTTCAACGCGAGTGTTGTTGCCGACGTATATCCACTTTGTTCCTTGAGTTATCTTTCGATACTCTACGAAGAACCTTCTGTCCTTCGCTACGTGGTCTGTGGCCCCTGAATCAATCAACCAAAAATAGTTAGATTCAGTAAGAAACATGGAACTAGAAACACATATGTAACTAGCCCTACAAGTTACCTTATCACTTCCATCCGTACACTTACGGGCGAAGTGACCGTACTTGTTGCACTTAAAGCACTTGATCTTCTTCAAGTTTTTCTTCTTTGAGTGCACATTCTTTTGCCACTTTTTGTTCTTAGTCTTCTTTGAGGTTTCCGGTTCTTGCTTTCGTTCGTTCACAAACCTTAAGCGTTTATTCTTCCGCTTATTTCCTCCATGTGAGGAACTAGCGGCCACGTGCACTTCTGCACTTGGTTTTGCGGCTTGAATCCGCTCTTCCTCGAGTTCGAGGTGTTTCGATACATCGCTTAAAGTTTTAATGCACTCATTATGAGTGAGGTGCATTTTCATGTTATCCCAGCTATCTGGGAGTGAACGAATGACTGCTTGGATTTGCTGTTCATCAGACAGCGTAACACCCGCATCCTTCAATTCAGATATGAGATTCGCCATGTGGCGGAGATGCTTTTTCATAGAATGATCTCGCCGCATCTTGTACGAATCAAATTGAATATTTAAGGAGCGGAGTTTGGTAACCGAAGTTCCACCAAACTTTATCTCTAGCTCAGACCATATGTCTTTGGCTAGGTCGAATTCCCGAAATAGACGCATTATGTCATTGTCCATGGCGGACAGTAACGTAATACGTGATATTTTGTTCTTTCGTGTCCAAGTATCATAAGCTTCACGGTCCCTCTTGTGTTGGGCCGTATTACCCAACTCAGGTTCTTCCATTATGTTTTGGAGTGTTTCGAGCACATCTTGCTTGTCACGACCCGCTTCCCTAAAATGGAGGCGAGACGTGAAAAGGTCCGCACGAGAGTGGAGCTGTGAAGCCCCAAACCCGATAAGCGTCCACAATACATAAACAGGTCCCTGTAACCACAACAGAATAACAATAATAACACAAGGCGAGACTGAAATAAAATTCCACATCTCACAAATTGTCCAACATCAACAAAAGTCCAACATCCAGAAAAGCCACCAGGCTAAAAGAAAAGAGTCTAAAGGCCCAGAACAAGGCCAACAAAAGCAACGACAACAACAAAGTATAGGTGCTACGCACCGATAACAAAACAACTGTCTAAACAAAAGTAAAACACAACGAAGACACTAGGACTGGTCCCCAGTGTCCACGTACTCCCCGTCAAACACAAGCTCGGGCTCGGCGTCAGCAAACACCTCGTCCTCAACGTGGTACTCGGGCTCAGGATCTAACATGTGTCACCCAAAAGAGTAAAGGGGCACATGTCAGCAAGTCTAAAAGGACTTGGGCAAGGAAACTGAAAGTGAGGCATCTAGCAACCTAGCAGTTTAGTATGCATGACATGGCAGTTATAACATGAGTGCACAATTAAAACATGGCAAGACAATTTGTACAAGAGAACAATCATCGGGACAAGACAAGAGTAGCCAAGCTACTATCAATTCAATCAATTCACATTTTGTAGGTGTTTATGCCATTCGCTGAATGGCATAGCATTTCAGACCGATCGGCACTAAACACTACCCAATACCCACACGATATGGAGCCTGGGGTCCCCGCACATTGAGCTCAGCTAGTGAGCCTGAGGTTGCCCCGCACATTGAGCTCGCATTCTTAGTTCACAATTCAATACATTTCGAGCGTTGGGGTTTCCAACTCATTATGCTCGCTTCTGGTCACGAGCCAGGAACACAAGTGTCGCAGCAAAGCTACGCAATCAAGCAACACTTAAAGAATGCGAGGTCATGGCAATTTATTTGCGTACCGTTAATTAAATTAAACGTGACAGGCGAAATGCAATGACATGAACATATTCGCGTACCGTTAATTGAAAGTAACATGACATGGAAATTGTGCAACATGCTAAATGCCGGAACTAGCTTCGTTGTCAAGCTAGTTCCCCAATTTGCGCCTAGACGAGTATCATTTCGTCGCCTAGCCTCTTTTACGCCTACAACAAGCAAATGGCCTAAAACATGGCCTAAACCCTAAGTGGCAAGTTTCACTTGCCTAGCACCGGGGATGACGACCACTTCGTCACACGGATGCTATCTACGGGGGAATTCGCTGTTATGGGGGAAACAAACACCAAACACATGAAATTAATTAGGGTTTCCATAAAATTATAAATAGGTTAAGAAAACAACGGTAGATCGATTTCTTACCGAGAGGAGACGGAAGAAACACTCCGGGGAACCCTAGGATCAGATCTGGAAAAGATTGGAGAAGTTTGGGGAAACTAGGGTTTTGGGGGATTTGGGGATTTTGATGGGTTTTGGTGAGATTTTAGGGAAGATGAGAGGTGGATGGAGTGAATGGTTGGATTGGATGATGATTCTAGGGCTTGGAATGAAGAAATGGAGCTTGGAGGAAGATGGGGGCTGAAGGGGGACGTTTTTAGGGTTTTGGGTCGTGTTGGAGAAGAAGAAGTCGTTTGGGTTGGGTATAAATAGGTTGAGCTGGCGGCTGCCCAGAAATTAAGGTTTTAACACTGGTTAGTCGGTCAAAGAGCAACCACTGACCGACTAGTTTGGCAACTAGTCGGTCGGTCGACCAACGCAGACCGACTAAGTGCAAACAGTAACTCCTGAACGAAAATAGGATTCTAGAGTTAGTCGGTCCAGGAACAAGTACTGACCGACTAGTTTTACATCTAGTCGGTCGATGAACGTTCTTAGACCGACTAAGAGTAAACAGTAACTGATACAAAAATAATATGATGAGTTAGTCGGTTCAAGAAGCATTGCTGACCGACTAGTTTGCAACCTAGTCGGTCAACCAACGTTCTTAGACCGACTAACGATAAACAGTAACTCCTGAGAAATTTAGAAAGCTAACTAGTCGGTCCAAGAAGGATTGCTGACCGACTGGATCGTCATCTAGTCGGTCGGTGGCCCTTCTTACACCGGCTAATGAGCACCAAAAGTACCGATACGGAGCGCGGGGCCCCGGGATCGATTCCTAAGACTCCTAGGCTTAATCTAATAGTTAGATACGACCGTTATGAAGTCCGTCATGAGTGACTTACTTCGAAATCGACAATCCTAAGGAAGAAGCGAGAAAATACGACGAATCGATCGAAAATGAAACTACGGAGACGAAAACCACACAAGAGGAGAAAATCCACCAAAACATATATTATATTATATTAAATCCAGATACATGAAAAGCAGTCGTTACATCATCCCCAACTTAAGAAAAATTCTGTCCTCGGAATTTCCAAAAACTCACGAGTCCGGAAACGAAAGTGGGAAATGCTCTCGCATCTCATCCTCATTCTCCCAAGTAGACTCTCCAGGTGAACCGTGTCGCCACATCACCCTCACAAGATTGACAACCTTGTTTCGAAGCGATTTCTGACGCCTGTCCAGAATCTGCACTGGATGCTGGTCATACGTCATATCGGGGCGAACGGTAATCTCCGAAAAATCCACCGCATGAGACGGATCGCTAATGTATCGACGAAGCTGCGACACATGGAAAACATCGTGAACTCCTTCCAAAGATGGCGGCAAGGCCAAGCGATAAGCTACCTCGCCAACCCTCTCCAAAACGTCAAACGGTCCAATGTATCGCGGGCTCAACTTCCCACGCTTCCCGAAACGAATCACACCACGATTCGGGGAAATCTTCAAGAACACATGGTCGCCCGGCTGAAACTCCAAAGGACGACGTTTAGCATCCGCCCAATGCTTAAAACGGTCCTGAGCAATTCTCAACCTCTCCCGAATATTCCTGACGATATCCACGGCCTCCACGATCATCTCAGGTCCCAACAACTCCCGATCTCCAACGTCATCCCAACTCAATGGCGATCGACATTTCCTCCCATAAAGAGCGGCGAATGGCGCCATGCCAATACTCGCCTGGAAGCTGTTGTTGTAAGAGAACTCCACCAAATGCAGATGGTCCTCCCACGAACCCTTGAAATCCAACATGCATGCCCTCAGCATGTCTTCCAAAATCTGAATCGTCCTCTCGGACTGGCCATCCGTCTGCGGATGGTACGCCGTACTGAAACTCAGACACGTACCCAAGCTCTTCTGCAAACTCTGCCAGAACTGAGATGTGAACCTCGTGTCTCTGTCAGACACGATACTCACGGGGACTCCATGAAGTCGCACAACCTCCTGCACTATTCACGTTACATCACTATCTAAACTAGGAAAAGGAAATAAAATGGATAGTAAAAGAATTTTACCTCCATATATCTCCTCGCTAGCGCCTCAGTGGACTGTCCCACTCGGAATGGAATAAAGTGCGCAGATTTGGTCAATCGATCTACGATCACCCAAATCGCTTCATTCTGCTTCGGACTCCGAGGTAGTCCAGTCACGAAATCCATAGTGATGTGTTGCCATTTCCACTCCGGAATCGGAAGCGGTTGTAGCAACCCGGCCGTACGCTGATGCTCCGCCTTCACTTGCTAGCAAACCAAGCACTTGGCTACACTCCGAGCCACGCTCCTCTTCATACCATGCCACCAATAATTCAGACGAAGATCCTGGTACATCTTGGTGCCACCAGGATGCACAGAATACGGCGAACTGTGTGCCTCCACCATCAACTCCTCTCTGATATCCCCAGCTGGCACACACAACCTGGCTCCAAACCTCAGCGAGCCATCCTCATGAATCAAAAAGTCAGTCCGCAGACCGGCTTCCACCTGCTCCCGAATCCTCACCAGCTTCGGATCCTCAGCCTGGCCAGCCTTAATCCGATCCACGATCGTCGACTGTACCTGCATGTACATCAACGAAGAAGCCTCTCCAGGAAGAACAATCTCCACACCAGACTCGCAAAAATCCTGCTGCAATCTCCACTGCGAGGTCAAAATCATCACCGCCGGAAGCCTACTCAAAGCATCCGGAACCACATTCACCTTGCCAGGGTGAAACTGCAAATCAATCTCATAATCCGCCATAAGCTCCAACCATCGACGCTGTCACATGTTGAGCTCCTTCTAAGTGAAAATATACTTCAAGCTTTTGTGATCGGTGAAAATCTTCACTTTCTCACTCAGCAAGAAGTGCCTCCAAATCTTAAGAGCAAACACAACGGCAGCCAACTCCAAATCATGCGTCGGATAATTCTTCTCATGAACCTTAAGCTGACGAGACGCATACGCCACAATATGCCCGTGCTGATGCAACACACAACCGAGACCCTTGCCAGAAGCATCGCAAAAGATCTCAAATCCACCGCTGCGATCAGGCACGACAAGAATAGGGGCAGTCGTCAACCTCTCCTTCAGAACACCAAAAGCACCCTCACAATCACCCGACCAAACAAAAGCAACATCCTTCCGCGTCAGCCTGGTCATCGACTCAGCAATACGGGAAAAGTCCTTAATGAATCGCCGATAATAACCAGCAAGTCCGAGAAAACTCCAAATCTCAGACGCTGACGACGGAACAGGCCACTCCCTGATGGCCCGAATCTTCTCGGGATCCACTGAGATACCATCTCCAGTCACCACATGCCCGAGAAAAGCAACTCGATCCAACCAAAACTCGCACTTCGAAAACTTAGCATACAACCGATGCTTCCTCAAAATCTCCAACACCGTCCTTAAGTGCGAGGCATGCTCTTCCTCCGACTTCGAATAAATCAGAATGTCGTCAATAAAGATAACGACAAACTTATCCAAAAAGTCGTAGAAAATCAGGTTCATCAGATTCATGAAAACTGCAGGCGCGTTAGTTACGCCAAAAGGCATAACCACGAACTCATAGTGTCCATACTTCGTCCTGAACGCTGTCTTCGGAACATCTCCCTTCTTCACCTTCAACTGATGGTAACCACTCCTCAAATCCAATTTAGAAAACACCCTCGAACCTCCAAGCTGATCAAAAATATCATCGATGCGAGGCAACGGGTATTTATTCTTAATGGTCACCGCATTCAACTCCCGATAGTCCACGCACATGCGACGCGAACCATCCTTCTTCTTAACCAACAACACCGGTGCTCCCCACAGAGACACGCTAGGATTAATATAACCCTTCTGCAAG
Organism: Scilla litardierei; assembly: GCA_030789695.1. Lineage (NCBI taxonomy): Eukaryota > Viridiplantae > Streptophyta > Magnoliopsida > Asparagales > Asparagaceae > Scilla > Scilla litardierei. Next base: position 602,081,722 of record CM061142.1, on the reverse strand, counting down.
AGCTCATCCAACTGCTTCCGCAACTCCTCCAACTCTGCAGGTGCCATACGATACGGCGCCTTCGAAATCGGCTGCGCACCTGGAACGAGATCGATAGAAAATTCCAAAGCTCGATCAGGCGGCAAACCAGACATCTCCTCGGGGAAGACGTCGCCAAAATCATGCACCACAGCTGGCCACTCCAGCTCCATCTGCATAGCCACAGCCTCCACCGGCCTGGCCCGAAATCTGACAGGACCAAGCGAACTGCTACCACGACTGAACTCAAACACTGGGTGTCCGGGAATCTCGAATACCACCTTCTTCCTCATGCAGTCAATCGTAGCATAGAAGCTCGCAAGCCAATCCATCCCAAGAACTGCATCATAGTTGATGATGTCGTGGACAATGAAATCCGCAAAAAGCTCATGTCCACAGACCACCAACGAGCAAGAATTGCAACCACGATGCACCGAGACCACACCATTCCATGTAACGATATTCCAACCCTTGGGGAGAGGGGACGTCGACAAGGAATGCCTCTCCACGAAGCTCCGAGAAATAATGCACATCGATGCACCAGAGTCAAAGAGGACTCGTGCAGGAAATGTGCAAACCAAAATCACACCTAATCAAGCAATTAACAATCAAACCCTAATCTAGCAAACAACCATGTTCAAGCAAACAACATAATCTAACAATCAAAACCAGCTAGGAAAGTAACAGCTAGATTGAGGATTACCTGCGATAACCTCATCCACAGCCGCGCTCTCCGCAGCGGTCATCAGAAAAGCCTGCCTCCTCGGCGGAACAGCCTGCCGAAAAGCCTGCCCCTGCGGAACAAGAGCTGCTCCACGTCCAGCAGGAACAGGCGCTCGCTGCCGCAACGGCTGAGCTGCAACAGGAGCCCTCCGCAACGGATCCGCATGCCGACAATCCTTCGCGACATGAGAAGCATCACCGCAAACCAGACACTGGCCCAGAAACTTCCGGCACTGATCCTTGACGTGGCCAGGCTTGCCGCAGAAATGGCAAAACTTCGGAATAGACCCTCCCGGCCTCTTAAACTGAGCGGACTGATTAGGCCTGAATCCAGGTCTAACCACAGCTCTCGCCTGCTCCACATGCCTCTTCCCAGCACCAACAACAGACCCCCTCCTTTGGTTCACGAGCAGCTCCTGCCTCTTGGCAGCGACCAGAACCTTCTGATAAGACTCCCGGTCAGAAGAGGTCACAAAACTCTGGAGCTCCGAAGCAAGCCCCTGCAGGAACCTCTGAGCTCTCTCCTCAGCGTCCTGCACCATCTTCGGTGCAAACCGACTCAGCCTCATGAACTCTTGGTGATACATGTCCACCGACGAGTTCCCCTGCTTCAGATCGATAAAACGCTGCAGCATCTCTTCCTTGGCAGCCTTCGGAAAGAACTCGCCCTCAAATCTGGCCTTGAAGGTAGCCCAGACGATCGGATCCACCAACATCTTCTCTTCAGCATCCCACCAATTCCGAGCGTTATCCTTCAGCTGGCGCTTCGCCAAGTCAACCCAACTAACTTCGTTGACCTTGGACATCTTCAGATTGTCCTCGACATTCCTCATCCATTCATTAGCAGCTAGTGGACCTTCGGTTCCATCAAAATACGCAGGACCCAGCTCTCTGAACTGCTTCGCCCCGGACTCAGGGCGAGGGGCATCCGGAAGAGCCCGGGCAGCTCGAGCAAGTGGAGCATTCTGGACTTGCAAAAGCACGCCCTGCTGCACTTGCATCATCTGGAGCATCATCCGCATCATCTCACCGCTGGTGGGTTCCCTCTCAGGCTCCTCATCATGAGGGAGCGCACCACTGCCCCCACCACGGGTGAAACGCCTTCCTGCCATCTAATGACACAGAGAACGAATCAGATTAGACTCATAGCTTATGACTCGGACGTCGAACTTAGTTCATCGGACATTCTAATATTATTATCGCTATTCCAAAGATCGCAGTTACAGAAGGTGACCTGCATGGGCCACCACTAAAACCTGTCACGACCCGCTTCCCTAAAATGGAGGCGAGACGTGAAAAGGTCCGCACGAGAGTGGAGCTGTGAAGCCCCAAACCCGATAAGCGTCCACAATACATAAACAGGTCCCTGTAACCACAACAGAATAACAATAATAACACAAGGCGAGACTGAAATAAAATTCCACATCTCACAAATTGTCCAACATCAACAAAAGTCCAACATCCAGAAAAGCCACCAGGCTAAAAGAAAAGAGTCTAAAGGCCCAGAACAAGGCCAACAAAAGCAACGACAACAACAAAGTATAGGTGCTACGCACCGATAACAAAACAACTGTCTAAACAAAAGTAAAACACAACGAAGACACTAGGACTGGTCCCCAGTGTCCACGTACTCCCCGTCAAACACAAGCTCGGGCTCGGCGTCAGCAAACACCTCATCCTCAACGTGGTACTCGGGCTCAGGATCTAACATGTGTCACCCAAAAGAGTAAAGGGGCACATGTCAGCAAGTCTAAAAAGACTTGGGCAAGGAAACTGAAAGTGAGGCATCTAGCAACCTAGCAGTTTAGTATGCATGACATGGCAGTTATAACATGAGTGCACAATTAAAACATGGCAAGACAATTTGTACAAGAGAACAATCATCGGGACAAGACAAGAGTAGCCAAGCTACTATCAATTCAATCAATTCACATTTTGTAGGTGTTTATGCCATTCGCTGAATGGCATAGCATTTCAGACCGATCGGCATTAAACACTACCCAATACCCACACGATATGGAGCCTGGGGTCCCCGCACATTGAGCTCAGCTAGTGAGCCTGAGGTTGCCCCGCACATTGAGCTCGCATTCTTAGTTCACAATTCAATACATTTCGAGCGTTGGGGTTTCCAACTCATTATGCTCGCTTCTGGTCACGAGCCAGGAACACAAGTGTCGCAGCAAAGCTACGCAATCAAGCAACACTTAAAGAATGCGAGGTCATGGCAATTTATTTGCGTACCGTTAATTAAATTAAACGTGACAGGCGAAATGCAATGACATGAACATATTCGCGTACCGTTAATTGAAAGTAACATGACATGGAAATTGTGCAACATGCTAAATGCCGGAACTAGCTTCGTTGTCAAGCTAGTTCCCCAATTTGCGCCTAAACGAGTATCATTTCGTCGCCTAGCCTCTTTTACGCCTACAACAAGCAAATGGCCTAAAACATGGCCTAAACCCTAAGTGGCAAGTTTCACTTGCCTAGCACCGGGGATGACGACCACTTCGTCACACGGATGCTATCTACGGGGGAATTCGCTGTTATGGGGGAAACAAACACCAAACACATGAAATTAATTAGGGTTTCCATAAAATTATAAATAGGTTAAGAAAACAACGGTAGATCGATTTCTTACCGAGAGGAGACGGAAGAAACACTCCGGGGAACCCTAGGATCAGATCTGGAAAAGATTGGAGAAGTTTGGGGAAACTAGGGTTTTGGGGGATTTGGGGATTTTGATGGGTTTTGGTGAGATTTTAGGGAAGATGAGAGGTGGATGGAGTGAATGGTTGGATTGGATGATGATTCTAGGGCTTGGAATGAAGAAATGGAGCTTGGAGGAAGATGGGGGCTGAAGGGGGAAGTTTTTAGGGTTTTGGGTCGTGTTGGAGAAGAAGAAGTCGTTTGGGTTGGGTATAAATAGGTTGAGCTGGCGGCTGCCCAGAAATTAGGGTTTTAACACTGGTTAGTCGGTCAAAGAGCAACCACTGACCGACTAGTTTGGCAACTAGTCGGTCGGTCGACCAACGCAGACCGACTAAGTGCAAACAGTAACTCCTGAACGAAAATAGGATTCTAGAGTTAGTCGGTCCAGGAACAAGTACTGACCGACTAGTTTTACATCTAGTCGGTCGATGAACGTTCTTAGACCGACTAAGAGTAAACAGTAACTGATACAAAAATAATATGATGAGTTAGTCGGTTCAAGAAGCATTGCTGACCGACTAGTTTGCAACCTAGTCGGTCAACCAACGTTCTTAGACCGACTAACGATAAACAGTAACTCCTGAGAAATTTAGAAAGCTAACTAGTCGGTCCAAGAAGGATTGCCGACCGACTGGATCGTCATCTAGTTGGTCGGTGGCCCTTCTTACACCGGCTAATGAGCACCAAAAGTACCGATACGGAGCGCGGGGCCCCGGGATCGATTCCTAAGACTCCTAGGCTTGATCTAATAGTTAGATACGACCGTTATGAAGTCCGTCACGAGTGACTTACTTCGAAATCGACAATCCTAAGGAAGAAGCGAGAAAATACGATGAATCGATCGAAAATGAAACTACGGAGACGAAAACCACACAAGAGGAGAAAATCCACCAAAACATATATTATATTATATTAAATCCAGATACATGAAAAGCAGTCGTTACATTGCTCCTCCAAAACATATTGGATTTTAATTGACCAAAGTTTATAATTGTCGCCGTTGAGCTTTTCACCTTTGTTAAGCTCTGCGACAATGTTCTTAGAAGCGGTAGACATATTCGATTCAAAAAACTGCAAAGAAAATGAAAAACACGATCAAAATTCAATGCATAAAGTTTCGATTCTTTAAACACTTGATAAGTTCCTTGGATGCGTTGAAATGTTACTCTAGAATCGAGAAGTTCACTACGTTCCCAACTACCATCTAGAAGTAACTTTCAAAGTATCCCTCTTACTTATCTCAAGTAAAAAGAAATCAGAAATGATACTCGTATGGTACCAGCAGCGGAAAAATACTTTTGAAAAACATATCTTTCAAAATAGAATAGGTGAGAGTTAGCGCAAAGAATTTTAGCGCAACAATTGCCAAGCCACGAGACCTGTTCTACACACCCATGGGTTAGATAACCATGGCCGGATCGTGGTAGGACTTGGAATTCTAAATTGCGCTATCCCGATTAAGGACGGGACATAACCTATTTGAAAATACCTTTTTCAAAAATTTGAAAACACATTGGCTAATCTCCGTATAGTAGAGCACAACGTTATAAGTTCATTGGCTAATCTCCGTAGAGTAGAGCACAATGACATGGCTAATCTCGCATGAAGTAAAGCATTACGGCTAATCTTCAAGGAGTAGAGCACAACGGCTAATCTCGCATGAAGTAGAGCACTATGGCTAATCTTCAAGGAGTAGAGCCCAATGAAAAAACTTCATTAAAAACGTTAGCCCCGTATGGACTAGTTGTTATTGTGGTTAGCCCCGTATGGGCTAATCGGCACATTCGAGTTTGGCCAAGGCCTTTTGTCACCCCGTATGGGTCAGTAGGCAAGTTTGCAATCGACCCAGACCTTCTGTCGGATTGGTCGACTAAAAACACCAAATTGGTCGACTAATTTTTGGTCTGCAACATCTTCCCGGCCAGGGCCTCTGCCCTGGCCGGGGCTTGGCCAAGGGGCCGGCCAGGGCCTCTGCCCTGGCCAGCCAGGGGCCCTGGCCCCTCGGCCAGGGCCTCTGCCCAGGCCGAGGCCGGCCAGGGCCGGCCAGGCCCTGGCCGAGGCCAGGGCGCCGGCCCTGGCCACTGCCAGGGCCGGCCAGGCCGGCCTGGCCATGGCCAGCCATGGCTTGGCCATGGCCGGTCATGGCCAAGGCCATTTTGGGCATTGGCCGGCCATGGCCCCTTTGGCCATGGCCGGCCACCCCCTTGAATGGGGTTGTCGCACACATTCCTCCCCCTTGATGGGGTGGTCGCCGGTGGTTATTGGCCGTATCCAACCCCCTCCGCAAGTGGAAGGGGGGTGCATAGCCTTCATAGCCCATTTGGCCATGGTGCACATGCACCAAATTTCATCTTACCCGATGGAAATAACTACCATCATCTTCCTCGATGAAGCACCCGTTCGTCGATGAAGCATCCGTTTGTCGAGAAATTAGTTATTTCCTAATGGCCGTGTGCCAAAAATGAATAACGTACTACGTGAACGGTCGGTTCTTCCCGTCACGGAGAGTTCCTACCATATCCGTAATGATAGGAGACCCTAACGTGAAAAGAACAACCGCTGCGTTCTCTCCGTCACGAAGCGTTCCTACCATATCCGTAATGGTAGGAGACCCATTCGTGAAAAAGACAACGACTCGTTCATAGTTTCGACGTGACGGTGGTTTGACCGGGGCGAACCCATATGGCTCTGATACCAATGTAGGATCCTGCCAAAACAGAGTTAGGATCGATAATTAAAGTTGAGACTTATGCTAGCGTATGCGGAACGGTAGTCTCGGAACTTTGCCTTCGGATTCGCCACGACGGATCGAGTCTTCTCACGAACGGAGTAAGGCTACTAATCCACAATCTAAATCTCTATTTTAGATTAAGAACTTGGATAGAGGATGAGAAAGGATTTCTGCAGAGCTTCGCTAGAATGAAGTTGCATGCATGAATTCCATGCAAAATGTGTAAGAAATGGCTTACCCTTGGGTCTTATTTATAGCCCCCAAGGTAGTTATTTTAGGGTAAGTTGTTCCTTTGGAACAATTTAATTAAGGTGTACCATGATACATGGCACATTATAAGCTTAAGTTGTACCATATGCATGGTACAACATAAGCTTAAGATATTCCCCCTTTATTAGCCATATGTCGCATGCACTTATGCATATATAAAGCGACTTTCCTACTCATCCAGAGATCCTCTCCGCAAGGGAACAGATTCCCTTTGCACACGACTTCGTGTACGCGACGTTCGAGGTCCGTATTCTCTCGTACATCCCCCACAAGGGTGTACAAACGTCTTCCATATCCAACAAATGATCGGGTACGTAGAGGACGCCGCCCAGTTAGGATTTGTCCTGGACAATGAGATGTCCACAGACATTATCCTAAAGTCTTTAACTCCCGAGTTCAAGCCCTTTATAACTGGCTTTATAATGAACAGCCTTGAGACGGATCTTCCTGGTCTCCTCAATATGCTCCGGCAATTTGAGGAGATTGAGAAGAAGCCGACTGCACTGGTTGTTGGCTCTGCTACTTCCGACCAGCCGAAAGGCAAAGGAAAGAAGAGACAGGTCCCACAACCTGCGAAGGCTAAGAATGGGAAGAAGAAGAACAAAGGGGCCCCGTCGAAATCTGAGTGCTTCCATTGCCACAAGATTGGCCACTGGAAGAGGAACTGCAAGATCTATCTTGCAGAGAAGAAGAAGGGGCATACTGATGCCTCTACCTCAGGTACAAATTAAAATTCAATTAAATGCAATTATTTCCATTCATATAGTATGAGATACTTATAGACATCTGTGTACTGTATACAGGTGGCTGATAAGAACCGGAGATTGAAGAAGTACGGAGATCGGTCGGCAATCAAAGCAATAGTTGCTGCTGGGACCACTCAAAGACTTCTGGAGACGATGATCGTGATGGAGATGATATTTTTCTTATTTGAATAAAATGTATCATCTTTAAGGCTCGAAAACAATGAATGAGTGCTTTGCACTCAAGGTTTATTTTTGATAAACAAGTTAAGGTTCTTTTCATGAACCCGTTGTTTTGGAATGGATGTCTCGTTTGTTGCAATTGAGATTGAATCGGCTTAAAGTCTGTGGATGTGGCTTTTCTGTGATGGTTGCGTATATTTTCGAATAATGGTGTATAGCTTCGATAATATTGATTTTGGAGCTGACTAAATGTTAGAAGTCAATCAGTAGTTAAGTGTAGGTTCCAGGGGGCGTATAAATTGTGTGCGGTCACAATAATACGCATATCAAGATTAATTCTTGATTATCTGCATTTAGTTATTAAAAGAGTTAATACCAAATGTGGTTAAAGGAATAAAGTACAGGACGTTTTGATTGAACGAGTCAATGTCAAGTTTCCTTAAAACGATCTTGACTTGACTCATTCGTCAAACCGAACCTGACACTTGTGCATTCCATCTGAGGCACTTACCAAATGGTTATTTTTGCACATAAATCTAAATATGATTTAGATATTATGTTGAAGAAATTTAACCAGGTAATTCTTAAAGTCAGTGGGAGCGAGCTCATATACTTAGTTCCGTTTTTCGGTCTAAGTAAAAAGAATATTTCACTTTAATGAATCTTCTATATAAATCATTAAGTCAAAATTGTTTTGATTTAATTGTATATATATATATAGACTTAGGGTGTCAAATATGTACTTGACATATTGACACAATAAAGTGGAGTGAGCTAGAACTGACTTACGGAAATGTTAGACCCCACATCTAAATCGTATAAGCTAACTGTTAGCTATACAAAGTTAGGAAAATTGATCCAGATCATTTTTCCAAAGGATCAACCCTGTGTGATCAAGAGATGTAATTTCAATCCATTAAAATTTGTTGTAGATACTTGTTAGTAGAACCATTCTTAGGTTTTCCATATCAAATGTCAAAGTGACTGATATGCTATAACGGTATGAGATACCGAGATAAATAGCCTAAGTGCAAGTGGGAGATGTAGGAAGATATATGCCCATAAGGCAATTTATCTTGATTATACGTCTTGTTCATACCGTACATGGTACGTATTATTCTAAGTATAAAATCATTTGTATTAATATACTTTGATAATATCCATAGACTTATAGTTAGATCCTTACATATCTAGATGAGATCTCGATTATGAGTAAGTAAGAGACCGAATAGAAACGTAAGTCTAAAACGGTTCGTGATCATAGATGTGTCGAAAACTGGATATCGACACATCGGATAGATCACTGTGTCTTTGTCTTACCTTCAGGTAATGATGATCTCATAGTCATTCGACTTGGTGAAGTCGGAGACGAGACACAGGTGCTCATTGGAGAATGAGTTCACTGAACGACCAAGTTAGAGTTATTAAATGGTTAACTTTAATGATCTGTCTTTAATAACTCTAGGGTGATGATAGGTTGGTTGATCCTTAAGACCTGAAGTCATCTGTACAAACCTGTGAGCAGACGGTATAACTTAGACCCATGATCTAGCTTAGAGGACCAGTCCTGATGAAAGATCTTAGGTTGGGCTGCACCTGAAGCTCCCAAGGTGAGTAAGTGACTAAGATGGGATTCGTCACTTCCATTAAAGGGAAGTTAGTGTTACAGGCTCAGTACGGTCTTTATGTTAATCCTCGGCCAGGGTACGTTGTAAGTAGTACAATGTGTATACAATAAAGACCGCCGTATACTGACCAATGTTGTCTAATAGGGTTGACAGAAAACCATACCATAGGCCAACAATAACACAGTCTTGACGAAGGGATTTTAGCTAACGGAATTCATCACTGACACAGCCAATGCAAACCCTATGATACTTTTGTCAAGGGTCGATCACGTTATGATGACTCTGAAACAGGGACGACCGCTACTGCTCGTAGTGACCGTCGTCTAGGGGTTTCGAGCCCCAACCTGTAGTAAGGTCAGGCTGTAGGGTCTCACACCGAGTAGTGTTCGTGTCTTAGTAATAGGAATATAGAAAAGAGAGAAATATCATTTGATGATATTAAACATTCACAAAACGGTTGTGAATATTAGTCGCATTAGCAATAGGGACACAACGTTGCATTAGATGCTAACTTTGACTAAACATGTTGTAAATTAGTTACGACGAATTTAGTAGGAACAAACTTGTTGGAAAGGATTATCTAGATGACGGGAATGTCCCGGTCTAAACACAGGTTCAAACCGCGTCCAAATCGGAGCTCAAACGAGTCCAGAAACACAGAAATAGTTCAAGGAGAAGTGGGTTAGACCCACTGGGCCAAAAGGCCCATGTGCAAAGGCAAAACGGGTGCCGCCCGCTGGCTGCAACGGGCGCACGCCGGCTGCACAGCGGGCGCGGCCCGCTGTGTGCAGCGGGCGGGCGTCCGCTGCACAGCGGGCCAGCGCCCGCTGCTTGCAGCGGGCACGGCCCGCTGCGGCAGCGGGCGGGCGGCCCGCCCTTGCTCCCTTGGGTGGGCGCGCCCGCTAAGCCTAGCGGGCGCGCCCGTAACTTAAGTCAAATTAGGGTTTTTTGAAACCCCTAATGACGGCTACGAATTTTAAGAAATTGCTAAACTTTGAGCAATTGTTTGAGGGGTCAAACAAAGTCGAAATTCGTCGCCGTCAGTTCCTACGCGTTCACCATTCCAAGCTATTCTGATTGATAGCTTGTTTGGTGTCTGAAGTTTAGTATGCGAGGAGAATTAATTCGTTAAAGTTTGACTTTGTGAAAGGCTAACTTTAAAGTTGAAATTAAGCCAAATGGCTTAATTGAATTTTTCTCTTCATGGAATTGTCCCACATTGCCCGCAACGAGAGGTTGAGTGCTCACTCCCTATATAAATAGGGGTGCACTCTCCTCGTTGAAAAACACACCAGTCAACGATCGGGTAGCTCCAGAATTTTAGAGCAAGCTCGATCCGCGACTAAACTCTCTCTCTATTTTCCTGTTCTCCGGAGTAGTCCTAGCACGACTACAAAGGGGGTTTGGATCTGATCCGGACGTCTAAGACGCGGGTTTCTTCTCAAGTGAAACTTTCTACCGCGTGTGATCGGCTCGGAGGTGAAAGCAACTCGGGCGGATCGGTGCGAGGGTGCGAGGCGGCTCAGGCAGATCGAGTCAACGCGGCTCGGCTACATGGAGCTTCTCAAGACGGTGCGGTACATCTTGCCTGCTCCAGGGCCAAGATTCCGGGTATGTGGTTAAGAATTTTAGTGCAGATTTTATTAGTCGCTTTAGTGTAGATCCTTCTTGGGGTGGTCAGATCCACCCCAAGTTGGCATAGATCGGGCTAGGTTCTGGCTCCCCAGAGACTAGCTAAATAGTTTAGCTAGTGTAGAAATTTTGATTTCTGGTTTTTCTGCTGCGCTTTTGTGCCTCCGTGGTCGTCCGACTTAGGACGGATACGGATCCGAGCTCTGGGGGTCCGCCAAAACCCAACACATTGATGGACTATCGAAGTTGGGAGGATATACAATCATAACTCTGTGGTAAACCGCATCAGCAAGTATGCACACTTTGTACCACTTCGACATCCATACAGCGCAGTATCGGTGGCGGAGGTCTTTTTGAGAGAGGTCATTCGCTTGCATGGACCTCCAAAGTCCATTGTCTCGGATAGAGATAATGTGTTCCTTAGTAATTTTCGGTAGGAGCTTTTCAGGCTTTAGGAGACGGTGTTGAGACGGAGCACAGCCTACCACCTGCAGATAGATGGATAGACGGAGGTGGTCAACCAGAGTGTAGAGACGTATCTGTGGTGCTTTATTTCAGAGAATCCCAAAGAGTGGGCTCGTTGGATGGCTTGGGTGAAGGACTGGTATAATACATCTTATCACACGACATCTTAGACGACACCTTTCAGGATCATGCATGGCAGAAACCCTTCGCATTTACTGAAAAATGGGCAAGAGACAACACCGGTATCAGATGTGGAGCGGTATTTGACAGAGAGATATCAGATTTTGGAGGAGATGAAGCTCCATTTGGTTAGGGCTCAGTAGGTTATGAAAACGAGGGCGGACCTATACCGCAAAGATGTGTAGTTTACGGTAGGAGATATGGTGTACCTGAAGCTGAGACCCTACAGGCAGAGATCCGTGGCCCATAAGAGGAATGAGAAGTTAGCTCCGTGTAACGGCCTATTTTCGTTGTACTTTGTTCGTGCACGTGCTTTTGGTCGTGCACGAGTTTATCTTAGACTTTATTTTTTTGTGAACACTTTGTTGTGATATGCCGTTGTGAACGTCTCTGAGAGTAGTAAATTGTGGCACTAATTTGGAACGACATTTCTCGAGTCGTTTTACAACGATTTGATCTCATTCGATGAGACGTTGCGATTTTCACTTTTGACGGGAGACGTTTCTATTTTTAGTTTCGTCGTCCGACGTCGAAATTGAGATCCGTCTTCTTAGTTAGCTTTCTTTCGTCATCACGATCACGACGATATTTATTTTATAATTTTTGGAGTTCATTTGATCTACTTTATATTTTTAGCAAGGTTTAAAATATTTTTAATAGCTACGTTTTAAATTAATTTCGGCCAAATAAAATTTATTTAAGTTTAAAACATTTTAAATAATTTTTGAGCCGAATTCCAGCTCATTTGGGCCACACCCAAGCCTTGGGTGAGTTGGAGAGGGTGAAATTTGAATTTTAAATATTTTTAAACTCCTAATCCCATTAGGATTAGCCCTAGACCAAGTCAACCCATCTACACTATATAAACAACCCCTAGGAAGACCTATTTTCGCAAGAAATTAACCCTAGCCGCTTCCAAAACCCAAAATTCACGTTGCGACGAATCGTCGTAACGTTGCTGCACCAACCCCCGCACCGACCGATGGAATCGCCCCCAAATCCCCGCCCTAACCGACGCTCCCTCCCGCACCAAGCCCCGTCTGCACCCCGATGCATCGCCCCCTTCGTTCTCCCGCTCCGACCGAGAGGAGCTCTCGGTCTGACCGAGAGCTTGGCCCGCTCCGCACGCCCGGCTCCGCACCGCACAGCCCCGCTCCAAGCCCCGCACCGCCCCGTGTCTGACCGAGGCACCCGCCCGCTCACGCCGCATCTCCTTAACGTTGTAATGTTGCAACGTTGCAGCGCCCCGCTGCAGCGCCCGACCCCGCATTTCCCCCGCACCGACCGAGGCTTCGCCCCCCACCCACCGAGAGCCCGTACCCCGCAGCTGTGCAGCGCCGTTCCCCCGTGTCTGACCGAGCCCGACCCCCGCATCTGGCTGTGTCCGACCGAGAGCCATTCGTCGCAACCCCGCACCCGTCGCACTGCTTACCACCGTGGGCCCCCCAAGTTCTCCAGAGGTATTGTGGGTCCCCTATTGGTCTCTAGGACTACTGTGGGCCCCACCTAGGTGCTTTCTCTCCGACGATTTGCCGCGTACGACGTTGCGATACGTCGTAGCCCGTTGTCGCACGTGCTAGCTTTGGAATCTGGATTCGTTGCTCCGGTTGCTGCTCTGAACTTTCCAGCAAGGAATCTATATTGGAATCAGAACTTGGAGCACATTCTTTTATTCCAACCACTGGCGTCGCTACCCGACGCCAGTGTAGCTTTCGCGTCGTGTTGAGGTAACGCTTTGCACCCCTAGGACCCCCAACCTATTGCATGTTAATCAAGACTAAAATTGATGTTTTTAAAGTATTTTAAATGTTTTAGAATTCACTAATCAAGATTAATAAAACGGATGTAGGCCGGTGGACTTGTGCACGTAGGATAATTGTGACTTTGGACTCGTTGGTCGGTGTGCTCAGACGTTGTACTTGCAGGCAAGTGAAACTTGCCAACTCTTGCTTAGGGCCATGTTTTTAGGCCACTTCCTTGTTTTTAGCGTAAAAGAGACTAGTCAGTGAAATGATAGCTGGCTAGACGCCTATTTGATCTAGTTTGACAACGAAACTAGATCCGTCACCTAAATTGATCTAGCTTGACAACGAAGCTAGATCCAACTCTTTAACTTGTTGATCATGCATACTAAACTGTCATGTTTACTTTCCTTACCTGTACGCTTTACTACCTGCCATGTCATGTCATCCATGCATTGAATGTTGTATTCGTAGCACACGCTACATACTTGTACTTGTACTTCCTTGTCCGGCTAGGTGCACCCCTATGCCATCGTGATAAAACACTTCCTGGCTCATGATCCAGAAGATGGGCGCCAGTCCATATACACGTGGAGGGGTAGGGATAAGCGATCACTTGAGCTTAGGAGTTGGCCCGTGCAGCCACTCTAGCCAAAAGGCGTAATATCTGTGCACGACGTGCTTACTTTACTTGTCTTGTACTAGTGAGTGTTTCTTGTAAAACTTGACATCCATGCCATGCTCGTACTTTACTTTACTTTACTTTACTTGTCGCACGCATACTTTAACTGCCATGTCATTGCATTCATGCTAGAACTGCTAGGTTGCTTACCTTTACTTTCAGTTTCCTTGCACAAGTCTCTTGTAGACTTGCTGACATGTGCCCCTTACTCTTTTGGGTGTCACATGTTAGACCCTGAGCCAGAGACCGTAGCTGAGGACGTGGTGTTTCTGACGCTGAGCCGGAGCCTACTTTTAACGAGGAGTTAGTGGACACCGGAGACCAGTCTTAGAGACTGATTTGGAGTTGTTTTTCTTTAGGTTGATGTTAGTTGTAAGTGCGTAGCACCATTACTTTGTTTTCGTACTTTGTACTTTTGTTGGCCATGCTGGGGCCTCTTTTAGACTCTTTTATTTTAGCCTGGTGGCTTTTCTGCGATGTTGAAATTTATTATTATGGATATTCTGAGATATCTCTTTTGTCTCTTTTCGTTATTATTATCTTTGTTTCATTTTACGTTGCAAGGACCTGCAGTTTAAAGTGACTGACGCTTATCGGACTTGTAGCTTTGTAGCTTCAAGTCTGAGCGGACCTTCTCACGCTTCGCCTCCACGTTTTTGGGAAGCGGGGCGTGACAGGTTTTGTTGGTGGCCCATGCAGGTCTAATCTTGCGATTGCAAACTAACGGAACAATGATAATAACGGAATGTCCATTAAATAAATTGCAACATCTAAGTCATTAAGCTATTGAGTCTAATTTGTTTGTTTGTTTTCTATGTCATTAGATGGCTGGACGACGACAGACCCGATCTGGTAGTGGGCCCAATCGTGCTGAGGTACCGGATAGAGAGCCCACCAATGCTGAGATCATGAGGATGATGCATCAGATGATGCAGGTGCAACAGGGGCTCCAGAATACCCAGAGTACCTCTCGCTTCGAGCCAGGAGCGAAGTAGTTTCGGGAGCTGGGCCCGACTTACTTTGATGGATCTGAAGGACCGTTGGTTGCAGAGGAGTGGATCAGGAATACTGAGGATAATCTGAAGATGTCGAAGGTCAACCCGGCTGGATGGGTTGATCTGGTGAAGAAGCAGCTTAAGGATAATGCCTGTAACTGGTGGGATGCAGAGGAGGAGTTGTTGGTGAGCCCTATACCCTGGGCTACTTTCAAGTCCAGGTTCGATGAGGAGTACTTTTCGAAGGCTGCCAGGAGGGAGATGTTGCAGCGCTTCATTGAGCTGAAGCAGGGAAATCTGACGATGGACCAGTACCACCAGGAGTTTACTAGGCTGAGTCGCTTCGCGCCGAAGATGGTGGAGGATGCTGAGGAGAAGGCTCAAAGGTTTCTGCAGGGTCTTTCCCTAGACTTGCAGAGCCTGATGTCTACGACGGATATGGAGTCATATCAGAAGTTGCTGGTAGCTGCTCGGAGACAGGAGAGGATTGCGAGGCAGAAGAGAGGACTGATTTCTGGAGCTGAGAAGAGGCCTATGGAGCAGGTCAGAGGAGTGGTTAGGCCTGGGACCAAGCCTAATCAGCCAGTGCAGTTCAAGAGGCCAGGTGTGCCTCCTCAGAAGACTTGCTACTTCTGTGGCAAGACTGGGCATGTTAAGGAACAGTGTAGGAGGATGTTGGGACAGTGCCTGATTTGTGGAGATCCTACACATACTATTAAGGAGTGCCCAAAGTCTAAGCAGCCTTGGAAGGAACCAGTCGCAGCACAGCCGTTGCAGCAGAGAGCACCTGTACCTGCAGGTCGTGGAGCACCCCTCGCTCCACAGAGGCAGGCTTTTCAGTAGGCCGTGCAGCCGAGGAGGTAGGCTTATCTGATGACGGCAGTGAATAGCGAGGATGTGGATGAGGTTATCGCAGGTAACTCTCAATCTAGTTGTTTCCTTCCTTAATTAGTTTTGGCTTGATTATATTATGTTTGATTGCTTGTATATGATTGTTTGTTAGAATAGGGTTTGATTGTTAGACTGTTTGTTAGGTGTGATTTTGGTTTGCACATTTCCTGCACGAGTCCTCTTTGACTCTGGTGTATCGATGTGCATTATTTCTCGGAGCTTCGTGGAGAAGCATTCCTTGATGACCTCCCCTCTTCCCAAGAGTTGGAATATCGTTACAGGAAATGGCGTGATCTCGGTGCATCTTGGGTACAATTCTTGCCCATTGGTGGTCTGTGGACATGAGCTTTACGCTGATTTTATTGTCCACGACATCATCAACTACGATGCAGTGCTTGGAATGGATTGGCTAGCGAGTTTCTATGCTACGATCGATTGTCGGAGGAAGAAGGTGGTGTTCGAGATCCCCGGACATCCAGTGTTTGAGTTCAGTCGAGGTAGCAGTTCGCTTGGCCCTGTCAGATTTCGGGCCAGACCGGTGGAGATTGTTGCTATGTAGATGGAGTAGAGTAGACCAGCTGTGGTATGTGAATTCGACGACGTCTTCCCTGAGGAGATGTCTGGACTGCCGCCCGATCGAGCTCTCGAGTTTTCGATCGATCGATCTTATTCCGGGAGCGCAGCCTATTTCGAAGGCGCCGTATCGAATGGCACCAGCAGAGTTGGAGGAGTTGCGTAGGCAGCTGGATGAGCTTCTACAGAAGGGTTACATCAATCCTTGTGTGTCTCCGTGGGAAGCACCGGTGTTGCTGGTGAAGAAGAAGGATGGTTCGCGTCGCATGTGTGTGGATTACCGGGAGCTGAATGCTGTGACTATCAAGAATAAATATCCCTTGCCTCGTATAAATGAAATATTTGATCAGCTCGAAGGATCGAGGGTGTTTTCTAAGTTAGATTTGAGGAGTGGTTACCATCAGCTTAAGGTGAAGAAGGAGGACATCCCGAAGACAGCGTTCAGGACGAAGTATGGTCACTACGAGTTCGTGGTTATGCCTTTCGGTGTGACCAACGCACCCGCATTTTTTATGAACCTGATGAATCTGATCTTCTACGACTTTCTAGACAAGTTTTTCGTTATCTTTATTGACGACATTCTGATCTATTCAAAGTCAGAGGAAGAGCATGCATCGCACTTGAGGACAGTGTTGGAGATTTTGAGGAAGCATCGTTTGTATGCTAAGTATTCCAAGTGCGAGTTTTGGCTGGATAGAGTTGCTTTTCTCGGGCATGTGGTGTCCGGTGATGGAATTTCTGTGGATCCCGAGAAGATTATGGCTATCAGAGAGTGGCCTGTTCCGCAATCAGCGTCTGAGATCCGGAGTTTCCTTGGGCTTGCGGGTTATTATCGGCATTTCATTAAGGACTTTTCCCGGATTACTGAGCCGATGACCAGACTGACGCGGAAGGATGTACCATATGTTTGGTCTGATGATTACGAGAAGGCTTTTGGTGTGCTGAAGGAGAGGTTGACGGCTGCCCCTGTACTTGTTGTGCCTGATCGGAGTGGAGGATTCGAGATCTTTTGCGATGCTTCTGGCAAAGGTCTTGGATGTGTGCTGCATCAGCATGGGCATGTGGTTGTGTATGCTTCTCGTCAGCTTAAGGCTCATGAAAAGAATTACCTGACACATGATTTGGAGTTGGCTGCAGTCGTATTTGCGCTGAAGATTTGGAGGCACTTCCTGCTGAGTGAGAAGGTGAAGATCTTCACCGATCACAAAAGCTTGAAGTATATCTTTACACAGAAGGAGCTCAACATGCGACAGCGTCGATGGTTGGAGCTCATGGCAGACTATAAGATTGACTTGCAGTATCACCCTGGTAAAGTGAATGTGGTTCCGGATGCGCTGAGCAGACTTCCAGCTGTGATGATGTTGACTTCGCAGTGGAGATTGCAGCAGGATTTTTGCGAGACTGGTATCGAGATTATTCTTCCTGGAGAGACTTCCTCGTTGATGAGTATGCAGATACAGTCGACGATCGTGGATAGGATCAAGGCTGGACATGCTGGAGACGCTAAGCTGGTGAAGATTCGGGAGCAGGTGGAAGCCAGTCTACGGACTGACTTTTTGATTCACGAGGATGGTTCGTTGAGATTTGGAGCCAGGTTGTGTGTGCCAACTGGAGATATCAGAGAGGAATTATTGGTGGAGGCACGCAGTTCGCCGTATTCTGTACATCCTGGTGGCACCAAGATGTACAAGGATCTTTGCCTGAACTTTTGGTGGCATGGTATGAAGAGGAGTGTGGCTCAGAGTGTAGCCAAGTGCTTGGTTTGCCAACAAGTAAAGGCGGAGCATCAGCGTACGGCAGGGTTGCTACAACCGCTTCCGATTCCGGAGTGGAAGTGGCAACACATCACTATGGATTTCGTGACTGGACTACCTCGGAGTCCGAAGCAGAATGATGCGATTTGGGTGATCGTAGATCGATTGACCAAATCCGCGCACTTTATTCCCTTTTGAGTAGGACAGTCCACTGAGACGCTAGCGAGGAGATACCTGGAGGTAAAATCTTTTACTTTCTGTTTTTATTTCCTTTCCTAGTTTAGGTAGTGATGTAACGTGAATCGTGCAGGAGATCGTACGACTTCACGGAGTCCCCATGAGTATCGTGTCGGACAGAGACACGAGATTGACGTCTCAGTTTTGGCAGAGTCTGCAGAAGAGCTTGGGTACGAGTCAGAGTTTCAGCACGACGTACCACCCGTAGACGGATGGCCAGTCTGAGAGGACGATTCAGATTTTGGAGGACATGCTGAGAGCGTGCATGTTGGACTTCAAGGGATCTTGGGAGGATCATCTCCATCACGTTGAGTTTGCCTACAATAACAGCTACCAGGCGAGTATTGGAATGGCGCCTTTTGCCGCGCTATATGGGAAGAAATGTTGATCGCCACTGAGCTAGGATGACATTGGAGATCAGGAGCTGGTAGGACCGGAGATGATTATGGAGGCCCTGGATGTTGTGAGGAACATCCGGAAGAAGTTGAGGATTGCGCATGACCGTTTCAAGCATTGGGCAGATGCTAAACAGAGGCCTTTGGAGTTTCAGCCTGGCGACCATGTCTTTCTGAAGATTTCTCCGAACTGCGGAGTTATTCGATTTGGGAAGAGAGGCAAGCTGAGTTCGAGGTACATTGGGCCGTTTGATGTCCTGAAGAGAGTTGGAGCTGTGTCTTATCGCTTGGCGTTGCCGCCGTCGCTGGAGGGAGTTCACTACGTATTTCACGTATCCCAGTTATGTCGATACGTTAGTGATCCATCCCATGCTGTGGATTTCTCGGAGATTACGGTTCATCCGGGTCTGTCTTATGATCAGCAGCCAGTTGAGATTCTGGATCGTCGACAGAAATAGCTGAGAAATAAGACCGTCGACTTGGTTCGAGTGCAGTGGCGTCACGGTTCCCCTGGTGAGTCCACCTGGGAACGTGAGGTTGAGATGAGAGAGCGTTTCCCGCACCTTTTCCCGAGCAGTGCTTGTTGGATATTGGACTCCCCGGATTTGGTTTTGGATGATGAACAAACATAAATATAATATGAACTAACACTTTGTGAGCACAGTTATGGAGATCGTCGCCAAATTCACATGAATATCAATAACGACGTCTCAAGACTTCTCAAAGCACGTGATCGTATGCCTAAAGCTTCGTTGAAGCTTATGGACCTATTTAGAAGTCATGAAGATTCGATTGAAGCTATTGAAGACGGTATCGTCAAGTTTATTTAATAGTCTTTAAGCTTCTTTCGTAGAATGTTAAGCCTTGAGTAGGTCTTACGTTTTAATTCTTCATAACGCTCATATCTTAGCTCTAGGATCTTAGTAGAAGTCCATACAATTCTTCCCGAAGCTTCGCGCTTCGATTCGGGACTTCTTGTGCATGTTAGTTGGTTCAAGAAGAAGAACTGACCGACTAGATGGTGATCTAGTCGGTCAGCCAAGCTTCTTGGACCGACTAGTTTCAGTCAGTTAATTCTTAGCTCTTTACTGTTTACAGTTAGTCGGTCTAAGTTGACTCACCGACCGACTAGTTTGTGAACTAGTCGGTCAGTGATGCTTCTGTGACCGACTAGTTGAGCTTTCCCTGAACATGCACATTTTAACCTTGAGCTACTGTTTATCATTAGTCGGTCGGTGCTCATTGATCGACCGACTAGTTGATGAACTAGTCGGTCAACTTTCCTTCTTGGACCGACTAGTTTAGTTTACTGTACATGCCAAATTCTTCACCATACTTACTGTTTATCGTTAGTCGGTCTATGTTCATTTGCTGACCGACTAGTTGGTGAATTAGTCGGTCAACATTTGTTCTTGGACCGACTAAGTACAATTCTTCTCAGACTTCAGTTTTATCTGTTAGTCGGTCCATGTTGTGTAACCGACCGACTAGTTGTGAAACTAGTCGGTCAGCTACTCTTCTTAGACCGACTAGTTCCTTAGTCTGTACTTTGATCTTTTCTCAGTTTACTCATTAGTCGGTTTACGTTCAGTGACCGACCGACTAGTTGATGAACTAGTCGGTCGGTGATTGTTCTTTGACCGACTAGTTGGGTTCAGAAAAGAGCCGTTGGAGCCCTAATTGAAACGTTTTTCTCTCTCTCTCTCTCTCTCTTCATTCCTATAAATACTTGTTGGGCTGCATTCATTGCTGCCAAGGCTGATATTAATGCAAGTTTAGAGATCAAGAGAAATCAATCCAAGCTCATTCAAAGCTCATTCCCTCCATTCAATAATCTCTCCTAACTCTTACTTCCAAAGAGAGATTCATTGAGTGTGAAGCCTTCCAAGCGAAGTGCTTGATTCTAGGTCACCAACATCCCCAAAGCTCTCCATCGCTGATCTACATCTTGGAGCTAGGGTTTGGTGCCACTTCTTCCCCAAAATCATCCTTGCCCTAATTCGTAAGCAATACTCAAGGCATAGGTATTTTGTTCGGTAAGAAGTTTTTCTTATTTCATTTCATATTTGATTTGTAAGTTTCACTCTCGGTTGTGAGAGTGTGGTTGTGATCCCGGGTTGTGGGAGTCACAAATTACATTTTGTATGATTTGACTTGTGGAGGTTTTTCACAAGTATTTCATAGTGGAAATCTTGAGTTAGGGTTTCTAACTCAAGTATCCGGAGGGGATCCGGGTGGTTGGGACGTAGGATCACCGAGAACAAGTCGGGGAGACTTGGGTGGATCCGAACCCAGTAACATCTCTTGTTTGCGTTGTTAATTTTGTGTTGTCATTCAATTTAAGCTTCCGCAAATTGATTTGGTAGTTGTTTGCATTATAATTAGGAATTATACTCCTCGTTATTTTTAAAGTACTATTCCCCCCCCCCCTCTAGTACTTGTACAGTAGCTTGTAGGGCATTACATTTGGTATCAGAGCCAGATACTTAGCTATGTCTGCCAACGACAACAAGACCGTGCGTCCACCTTCCAACTATGACACCTTCAGGAACCGTGAAGGAGCATCTTCGGTGATGGAAGGACATTCCTCTACGAGGCCTCCATTCTTCAACGGTACCAATTACGGGTACTGGAAATGCCGGATGGAAACCTTCCTCCGGAGTGCATCTCTATGGAGGACCACAATGAAGGAATACATCGAACCCGAAGAAGAAGACTTCGAGAAATGGACAACCGCGGAGGTCGCCGTGGAGGTAAGCAATGCCAAGGCAATGAACGCCTTGCAATGCGCGTTGGAGCCCGAGGACTTCAATAAGATATGCACATGTAAGAGTGCATATCAAATTTGGAACTCCCTCCTCATTCTACATGAAGGGACGAGTCGGGTAAGAGACTCTAAACTCGTAGTTGTAAACAAAGATTACGAAATGTTTCATATGCAACAGGGCGAGAAGATGAAGGAGTATTACGCTCGCTTCGTCGACATCATAAACGAGTTAGAGGCTCTCGGCAAATCCTACACCCAAAAGGAGAAGTGTTCGAAGCTTATCGAAGGACTTCCTTCTTCTTGGGAAAAGCGCACCTTCGCCATCGAGGAAGGTAATGACATGAACAAGTACACCGTAGTTCAACTAATGGGTACTTTAATGTCATACGAGGTACGCAAGGATAGCAAGCTCAAATTGCAGGAAAAGATGAAGTCCTACCTAAAGCAAGACGAGCCAAAGAAGAAGGCCATTGCTTTCAAGGCCGCTCCATCCACATCCACATCAACCGATGATGAAGACTCGGAAAACGAGTTGGACTTGGAGTCCATGGCACTCATGGCCAAGAAGTTCAACCGTTTCTTCCGAAAAGGTAATTATAAGAACAAAGCTAAATTTGGTTCTTCTAACGTTTCTTCCTCTCCTTTGTGTTTCAAGTGCAATAAGCCAGGACACATGAAAGCGGAGTGTCCTCTCAACAAGCAAAAGGAGAAGTGGAAGGCGCCAAAGTATGACAAGTCTAAGAAATACAAGAAAGGAAACAAAAAGGGACTTGTCGAAGCAACGTTCACCGACTCCGAGGATTCCTCAAGCGGAGAGTCGGACGATGAGCAAGTGGAGCAAGCGCACATGTGCTTCATGGCCAGAGAGGAGCATGATCAAGGATCCTCCTCTTCCGATGATAGTGATGACGAAGGCAACGATGAGGTAACTATGGATGACCTTAGGAATGCTAACTCTCAACTATGGTCAAAATACACTAAATTAGTAAATAGATATACTAAAGTAAAAGATGACCTTGCTAGCATTCAAACCTCGCCTAAGACTATCATCACCAACAACGACACCGTTGTTGAAGAGTTAAGAAATGAGATTGTTAATCTCAAATCTAAACTTGAACATGTTAGCATTGAGGATCCGGAAGAACATAAGATAGCGGATTTAACTTCTCAAAAATCGACTTTGAGTATTAAGAACGAGAATCTTAAATCTCGTGTTTATGTGCTCACATCGCAAATATCCACTTTGGATACTTCTTTGCGTTCTCTCAAAGAGAAATATGAGAACACATTGGGCCGAATCAACGAATTCAACAAGGGTAAGGGCCATTTGGATAATATCCTAAAAGACTTACTCCCGGCCAAACACCACATTGGCTTGGGGTATATGATGGGAAATTCTTCCAAGTCGGTCACTACTTTTGTTAGGCCAACTTCCGAAGCCTCAACGAGTGGGAGCAAACACTCTATTGGGAGTTCATCTTCCAATGGTGCTTCCACCTCGTCCACACCCTCTTTCGGAAAGAAACCCACTTTGGGTGGACCTCCAAAGAAGGGGCATGCTTATATGTAAACCAATACCATGCCACGTAGGAACACACGTCCTACTCCACCGGCTCACACATATGATGATTTTTATGCAACACATTCTCGGGCACGTGTACACAATGTGAGACACCCTCATGCACGTGTTCCCTCACATGCATATGTTCACCCACCTCATCGTATGAATAATTCTCGTCGTGCACCATTCCATCATGTCCAGTATGCCTATCCACAACATGCATCACGTAGAAATCAACGTCGCATGCATGCACCCAATAGGATGAGGGCTCCCAAGATTTTCACAATTTGGAGCCCAAAGGACACAAGCATGGACGAAAAACAAATGTATATGAATGCTTATTTTTCGGATGTTGTGCATAGTAGAAATTATGTGGGGAAGTCTAAGTCCAATTGGACTTGGCTTCCAAAGGTCTAATATTTTGGACCCAATGACCTTGGGTACCATGATATGAAATTCTCTATCTTTAGGTACTCAAGGAAAAGAAAAAGAAAAGGAGCAACAAATTTAAATTTAGCTCCAAGGGAAATTGGATACTCGATAGCGGGTGTTCAAAACACATGACGGGTGACGCTAGTTTGCTCTCCGGAGTGGTTCCCATAGCAAATGGAAACAGCGTCGTATTTGGAGGCAACGAGAGCGGAACCATCAAAGGTGTTGGTAAAGTGGGTAACCCTTCTAAACCCCTAATTAGTGATGTTTATCTTGTTAGTGGTTTAAATCATAATCTTATTTCAATAAGCCAACTTTGTGACAAAGGTTACAAAGTTAGCTTTGCGAAAGGATTGTGTCATATTTTAAGAAAAGATAATGATAAATTATTATTTTCCGGCACTCGTCATAAAGATATTTATATTTTGGATCTTCCTAAGTCATATGAACAATGTCTCGTTGCCAACACAAGTGAACAACACTTATGGCATCGACGCTTTGGACATGTGAACTTTGGAACACTATATAAGCTTTCAAAATTAAATTCCATTAAAGGTTTTCCGAAGCTTGTTTTTGAAAAGAAAATTTTTTGTGATTGTTGTCAACGTGGCAAGCTTCCTAAATCTTCATTTAAACCTAAGAAAAGCATTTCTACTAAACGGCCATTAGAGCTATTACATCTAGACTTATTTGGGCCAACTAGAGTTGCCTCCTTAGGAAATGCAAGATATGGACTTGTCATCGTAGATGACTATTCAAGATTTACATGGGTATTTTCATTGTGTAATAAAAATGAAGCTTTTGAAAACTTCATAATTTTTGTCAAGAAAGTACAAAATCTCTTAGGAACCACCATTGTCACTATTCGTAGTGATCATGGAGGTGAATTTGAGAATGAGTCTTTTGAGACATTTTGTGATGAAGTTGGTATTACTCACACCTTCTCTTTCCCTCGTGCACCTCCTCAAAATGGTGTAGTTGAGAGAAAGAATAGGACGCTAGTGGAGTGTGCTCGCACTATGCTTGATGATAGCCAACTTGGCCATCAATTTTGGGCGGAAGCGGTACACACCGCTTGCTATGTGTTTAATAGAATACTTTTGAGGCCCGGCACTAAACAAACTTGTTATGAATTGTTGTTTGGTAGGTTGCCTCAAGTTAAACATTTTCGTGTTTTTGGTTCGAAATGTTTTATTAAGAACACGTATGGTAGTTTGGACAAATTCGATCCAAGATCCGATGAGGGGATTTTTGTTGGATATTCTTCGCGTAGCAAAGCCTACCGGATATTCAACAAACGAACCTCAACGATCGAGGAGTCGCTTCATGTCTCTTTTAATGAAGGATTTGTTCCAACTAGAATTTCAAATGATAATGATTCTATGGATGTTTTATGTGATTCATTTGATAATTCTAAGTCTAATGATTCTATTGATTCTATTGAGACTAACCCAACTAACGAAGTTGTTGAGAATGTTCCTAGTGATCAAGGTATTCCCAAACAGCTTCATACCGTTCGTGACCATCCTCATGAGCAAGTCATTGGCAATATCTATGATAGTGTCAAGACGAGATCGCAAGTGAACTACTTCGCTCATTGTGCCTTTGCCTCCTCGATAGAGCCAAAGAATATTAATGAAGCATGCGAAGATAGCGCTTGGATCTTAGCCATGGAGGAGGAGCTCATTCAATTCGAGAGAAATGAAGTTTGGGAGCTTGTTCCATTGCCATCGAAGAACCACACCGTCATAGGGACAAAGTGGATCTTCAAGAACAAAACCGACGAAAACCAAGTCGTCGTCCGGAACAAAGCTCGGTTAGTTGCTCAAGGCTATCGACAAGAGGAAGGTATTGATTTCGAAGAATCCTTCGCTCCGGTAGCTAGATTAGAATCAATTAGATTATTATTGTCTTTTGCATGCCATAAGGATTTTAAATTATTTCAAATGGATGTTAAAAGTGCATTTTTAAACGGAGATGTTGTTGAGGAAGTTTACGTTTCTCAACCTCCGGGCTTCATAAATGAAAAATTTCCAAATCATGTTTTTAAACTAAAGAAAGCGCTTTACGGCTTAAGACAAGCTCCTCGAGCTTGGTATGATCGCCTAAAGAATTTTCTTTTGGATTTGAATTTTAAAATGGGAGAAGCCGATTCTACACTTTTTGTTAAGCATGCGAATAATGATATAATTTTAGTTCAAATATATGTTGATGATATCATTTTCGGTGCTACTAACTTTGCTCTTTGCGAAGAGTTCTCTAATGTTATGAAGGAACAATTTGAGATGAGCCACATGGGTGAGCTCAAGTATTTCTTAGGTCTCCAAATTCGCCAAATGGACGATGCAATCTTCATCCACCAAACGAAGTATACGGTGGAGTTGCTAAAGCGATTTGGAATGGAGAGTGCTTCCGGGAAAAAGACTCCAATGAGCACGACTACGCATCTTGACAAGGATACGGGCGGTAAGGATGTAGACATTCGTCTATATCGAGGTATGATAGGTAGTTTGCTTTATCTTACCGCAAGTAGGCCCGATATTATGTTCGCCGTATGCGTATGTGATCGTTATCAATCTCAACCTAAGGAATCTCACTTAGTAGCGGTAAAGCGTATTTTTCGCTATCTAAGTTACACTTTAGATTTTGGATTACTTTATCTGAAATCTAGCACATATGAGTTAATCTCATATAGTGATGCCGATTATGCGGGATGCAAATCCGACAGGAAAAGTACTAGTGGCACTTGCCATTTTATAGGAAATTCTCTTGTCTCTTGGTTTTCCAAGAAGCAAAATTCCGTATCACTTTCAACCACCGAGGCGGAATATATTGCCGCCGGTGCCGCGTGTGCTCAAGTTCTTTGGATGAGACACACACTTAAAGACTTTGGTATAAATTGTGATACTTGCCCTATCATGGTTGACAACCAAAGTGCAATATGTCTTTCCAAGAACCCGGCACACCATTCCCGTTCGAAACACATAGATGTCCGACACCACTTTTTAGATGATCATGTTGCTAAAAAGGACATCATTTTAGTGTACGTTGAAACCCAAGAGCAAATCGCCGATATTTTCACGAAACCCCTAAAGGAGGACTCCTTTGTGCGGTTGCGTCGAGAATTGGGGATTACGGGTGAATCCGAGATATAGGATTCATGTTTCATTCAATAATTTTGCATGCTATTATATTTGGCAATATCTCTTTCATGCTAGAATTATTGGATTTTTCGGGAATTTATGTGATATTTTGATTTTTCGTTCGATTTGTGCGTAATCGTCAAATTTTGAGTTTTCGATGTTTAATGGGGTAGTTTAGATGATTATTGAGAGTTTTGAGATATATCGTCCAAGCGTATTGTGGAGAGAAATTGATTTTCAAATTTTTAACTCTTTAGTCGGTTCATGTTCAGTGACCGACCGACTAGATTGAGAACTAGTCGGTCAGTAAATGAACGCAGACCGACTAAATCTTATCAGTATATCTTGGATTCAGCCACTGTTTACAACTAGTCGGTTCAAGATCATTGACCGACCGACTAGATCGTGATCTAGTCGGTCAGTGCTTGAACTGTGACCGACTAGTTGTGCCAGGGACTGTTTGGTCTTTTGCGATTTCGACCGACTTAAACTCGATCTAAACCGATTAATTCTCACTTTAGTCGGTTGATTTTTCTCTCCTTCAGCTCGAAACCCCGTCCTCCCTCTAAACCCTTCGACTTCCGATCGATCTCCGGCCATTTTCCGGCCGTCTCCGTCGATCTCCACCGTCGGCCCCTCCTTCTAGGTGATTTCTTCTCCTTCTAGGGTTAGATTTCCTTTCCTAGAGCTAGGGCTTGCTCGGTTTCTAGGGTTCTTAGGGTTTATCTTTCTTTTTCAGCTAGGGCTTCTACTTTTGATCATCTTGTGCCGTGTCTTGCTTCGACTATGGCAAGAACATGTATTCCGATCACTCCGTCTAGCCCCTCTCCGATGACCGTTGATCCAAACCCTTCGGATCCCGAACATCCAACCCCTCCGAAACGTCGAGCCAAGACCACCCAACCTTCGTCGTCTTCGCCTCCTCTCAAGAAGAAGAGGACGACGACCGCTAAACCTAGAGGTCAACCGAAACCCAAACCCAAGCCTAAGCCAAAGGCCAAAATTCTTGCCTCTCCTTCTTCGTTCCTTACTCCTACCGATTCCGATACGGAGTATAACCCCGAGACCGAGACTCATAGGGAACCCACTCCTCCTATCCATCCCGAGTCTAGCACCCACCCTCGTACGTCTACCCGAAAGCCTAAGGGAAAGGGTCCGATGCCGGTGGGCGGTGTCGATATTTCGTTGTGTCGCGACGACCCGTTGTGTCTCGCGGCATACAATCGTATCGAACATTGCCCGCTGCTTCTGGAGCATTTCGTCCAGTTTAGCGACTTTATAGGGTTAGCTGATCTTCTCTCGTCGTCGGGTCTCCTCGATTATCTTCGATATGACTCGAAGGCGAATCCTCACCCCTACCCTAGATTAGTGAAGCTTTTCTATGCGAATAGGATCCGGGGTCAGTACGATCAGACCCACTCTGTTGAGACGACCGTTTTGGGGACTCCTATAGTCCTCACAGCGGAAATCTTAGGAGAGATTTTGGGTATCTCTTCGTCTGGCCTTCTTCCCTCTGATATCTCGGTTGACGATATTTCTTCTCTTGATCAGACCATCCTTTCAGAGATTTTCCATCAGATCCCTCCTGCCATGATTGGCGTGCCATCTAAATCATTCAAGCCTAATGCGTGGGTCCTAAATCTGATTCTGAAGTCGTGCTTGCTTCCCAAGTACGGCTCCTCATCTTTACCATCCCAGCCATTTTTGAAGCTTATCTATGCGATCTTCATGGGGAGCTCGATTAATTGGGCTCGAATTATACTCGATAAGATTGACTCTTTCGAGTGTATTCGAAAGTCCAATAAATCGGCTCATATCCCATTTCCTTGCATGTTGACCCTCGTTTTTCGTCATTTTCGTGTCACGTTGCCTCGTGACGATGAGCGTCCCCTTGGTCCTCCCCTGAATGCGACGGCCGTCAAGAAATCTCTTGCGGCGCTTCGTCACGTTCAGAGGACGACACCTTCAGCGTCTGCCCCTGCCTCTGCCAGTGCCTCTGCTACTCCCGTTGCCACCCTTGATGATGTCGTCCGGATACTTCTTCGTCACGAGTCCCGCTTGGCTCGTACCGAGGAGGTAGTCTGCCGTATGGCTCGTCAGATGGGTGTTGAGCTTCCTCCTTCCGTGTCTGAGGATGAGGAGTTAGATGAGATGGCTGAGGAGGACATTGAGGAGCTTTGTCGTGCTTCGACTCGTACCCCCGAGGGCACTTCTGCTGGTACTGCTGCTGCTGGTGCTACCTCTTCCGGTGCTGCTGTTGCTGCTACGTCTGCTGGTGCCCCCGAGAGCACACCTGTTGCCACCACTCCTGTGGTGGATACTCCGACTAGTGCTCCCGAGGCCACTATGGTTGCTGCTTCAGAGGTTGCCACTTCAGTCGTCTCTCCTGCTGATCTTCCGAATGTTCCTGCTGATCCAGTCACCTCTTCTGCTCCTGCTGAGCCTGCAGTTGTTTCTGATCCTCCCGCTGCCTCTTGAGTTTCTTCGAGGCCTCTCCTGATACTCATTGGATGATATATCTAGTTATGAGAGATGTTGGGTAGGATAGTGTGGGTGGCTATGTATTTTGGATCATTTTGATGTTTTGTTTTGATATCTGTGCTGATGTATTTTGCATTCCGACATGATGTATTTTTTTTGTGATGATGTATGATGTATTTTTGTGCCCCGATCTGTCAATCGTCGGTGTGTGTATCGGTGATGTACTCTGCTTCATGCATTATATATATATATATATATATATATATATATATATATATATATATATATATATATATATATATATATATATATATCTCAGTTGACATTTCATTATTTTGTGCAATGTATAATTTTTATGTCTCTGATGTTTGATTTCGTCGCTCGACGATATTCACTTGGTTTAATAGAAATTTCTTCTATGAAAACATAGAATTGTTTTCCATGCACTAAATTAACCAAGAAATGTTGATATTGGATAGTATATTCCATAACTCAATCCGTTAAATTGATTTGAGTTTTGATGATTTCGTTTTATGATTTTTCGACTTTGGTATCTTTGACACACCTTGATTCAATTTATATTTTTCTCTTTGGTGTCACTTGAACCTTCGTCGTATTCTACGACTCCCGTGCTTTTTAATTTGAGGCCATTGTTGTTGTCGTTGTTATCCTCCCGCTCTTTTTGCTTATGCCAAAGGGGGAGAGATATAATAACGATGTGCCAAATGAAAATTTAAAGCATTTCTCCAAGAATCTAACTTGATGTGTTAGATTCAGGGGGAGTTAAGATATATAAATGGATTTTCAAATCCGATATTTCAATAACCTTCATTTGGTATTTCAATAATTCAACAATCGATTCTCATTTAATATACTTCACGCGTCTGCTTGATGCGTATCATTTTTGTTTAAATTGGAATTAACGTGTCATCAATGCAGGGGGAGTAAGTAAATTTCATTTGAATTATTATTTTGTGATTATTATTTATGTTGGTTTGTCATCACCAAAAAGGGGGAGAATGTTGGATATTGGACTCCCCGGATTTGGTTTTGGATGATGAACAAACATAAATATAATATGAACTAACACTTTGTGAGCGCAGTTATGGAGATCGTCGCCAAATTCACATGAATATCAATAACGATGTCTCAAGACTTCTCAAAGCACGTGATCGTATGCCTAAAGCTTCGTTGAAGCTTATGGACCTATTTAGAAGTCATGAAGATTCGATTGAAGCTATTGAAGACGGTATCGTCAAGTTTATTTAATAGTCTTTAAGCTTCTTTCGTATAATGTTAAGCCTTGAGTAGGTCTTACGTTTTAATTCTTCATAACGCTCATATCTTAGCTCTAGGATCTTAGTAGAAGTCCATACAATTCTTCCCGAAGCTTCGCGCTTCGATTCAGGACTTCTTGTGCATGTTAGTTGGTTCAAGAAGAAGAACTGACCGACTAGATGGTGATCTAGTCGGTCAGCCAAGCTTCTTGGACCGACTAGTTTCATTCAGTTAATTCTTAGCTCTTTACTGTTTACAGTTAGTCGGTCTAAGTTGACTCACCGACCGACTAGTTTGTGAACTAGTCGGTCAGTGATGCTTCTGTGACCGACTAGTTGAGCTTTCCCTGAACATGCACATTTTAACCTTGAGCTACTGTTTATCATTAGTCGGTCGGTGCTCATTGATCGACCGACTAGTTGATGAACTAGTCGGTCAACTTTCCTTCTTGGACCGACTAGTTTAGTTTACTGTACATGCCAAATTCTTCACCATACTTACTGTTTATCGTTAGTCGGTCTATGTTCATTTGCTGACCGACTAGTTGGTGAATTAGTCGGTCAACATTTGTTCTTGGACCGACTAAGTACAATTCTTCTCAGACTTCAGTTTTATCTGTTAGTCGGTCCACGTTGTGTAACCGACCGACTAGTTGTGAAACTAGTCGGTCAGCTACTCTTCTTAGACCGACTAGTTCCTTAGTCTGTACTTTGATCTTTTCTCAGTTTACTCATTAGTCGGTTTACGTTCAGTGACCGACCGACTAGTTGATGAACTAGTCGGTCGGTGATTGTTCTTTGACCGACTAGTTGGGTTCAGAAAAGAGCCGTTGGAGCCCTAATTGAAACGTTTTTCTCTCTCTCTCTCTCTTCATTCCTATAAATACTTGTTGGGCTGCATTCATTGCTGCCAAGGCTGATATTAATGCAAGTTTAGAGATCAAGAGAAATCAATCCAAGCTCATTCAAAGCTCATTCCCTCCATTCAATAATCTCTCCTAACTCTTACTTCCAAAGAGAGATTCATTGAGTGTGAAGCCTTCCAAGCGAAGTGCTTGATTCTAGGTCACCAACATCCCCAAAGCTCTCCATCGCTGATCTACATCTTGGAGCTAGGGTTTGGTGCCACTTCTTCCCCAAAATCATCCTTGCCCTAATTCGTAAGCAATACTCAAGGCATAGGTATTTTGTTCGGTAAGAAGTTTTTCTTATTTCATTTCATATTTGATTTGTAAGTTTCACTCTCGGTTGTGAGAGTGTGGTTGTGATCCCGGGTTGTGGGAGTCACAAATTACATTTTGTATGATTTGACTTGTGGAGGTTTTTCACAAGTATTTCATAGTGGAAATCTTGAGTTAGGGTTTCTAACTCAAGTATCCGGAGGGGATCCGGGTGGTTGGGACGTAGGATCACCGGGAACAAGTCGGGGAGACTTGGGTGGATCTGAACCCAGTAACATCTCTTGTTTGCGTTGTTAATTTTGTGTTGTCATTCAATTTAAGCTTCCGCAAATTGATTTGGTAGTTGTTTGCATTATAATTAGGAATTATACTCCTCGTTATTTTTAAAGTACTATTCACCCCCCCCCCCCTCTAGTAATTGTGCAGTAGCTTGTAGGGCATTACAGTGCTTGATGTTGATTTCGAGGACGGAATCATTTCTAAGGTGGGGAGGATGTAACGGTCTGTTTTCGTTGTACTTTGTTTGTGCACGTGCTTTTGGCCGTGCACGTGTTTATCTTAGACTATTTTTTTGTGAACACTTTGTTGTGATATGCCATTGTGAACGTCTTTGAGAGTAGTAAATTGTGGCACTAATTTAGAACGACATTTCTCGAGTCATTTTCCCACGATTTGATCACATTCGATGAGACGTTGTGATTTTCACTTTTGACGGGAGACGTTTCTATTTTTAGTTTCGTCGTCCGACGTCAAAATTGAGATCCGTCTTCTTAGTTAGCTTTCTTTTGTCATTATGATCACTACGATATTTATTCTATAATTTTTGGAGTTCATTTGATCTACTTTATATTTTTAGCAAGGTTTAAAATATTTTTAATAGCTACGTTTTAAATTAATTTCGGCCAAATAAAATTTATTTAAGTTTAAAACGTTTTACATAATTTTTGACCCAAATTCCAGCTCATTTGGGCTGCACCCAAGTCTTGGGTGAGTTGGAGAGGGTGAAATTTGAAGTTTAAATATTTTTAAACTCCTAATCCCATTAGGATTAGCCCTAGACCAAGTCAACCCATCTACACTATATAAACAACCCCTAGGAAGACCTATTTTTGCAATAAATTAACCCTAGCCACTTCCAAAACCCAAAATTCACGTTGCGACGAATCGTCGCAACGTTGCTGCACCAACCCCCGCACCGACCGACGGAATCGACCCCAAATCCCCGCCCTGACCGACGCTCCCGCCCGCACCAGGCCCCGTCCGCACCCCGCTGCATCGACCGCTCCGTTCTCCCGCTCCGACCGAGAGGAGCTCTCGGTCTGACCGAGAGCTTGGCCCGCTCCGCACGCCCCGCTCCACACCACACAGCCCCGCTCCAAGCCCCTGCACCGCCCTGTGTCTGACCGAGGCGCCCGCCCGCTCACGCCGCATCTCCGCAACGTTGCAACGTTGCAGCGCCCCGCTGCAGCGCCCGACCCCGCATTTCCCCCGCACCAACCAAGGCTTCGCCCCGCACCCGCAGAGAGCCCGCACCCCGCAGCTGTGCAGCGCCATTCCCCCGTGTCTGACCGAGCCCGACCCCCGCATCTGGCTGTGTCCGACCGAGAGCCATTCGTCGCAACCCCGCACCCGTCGCACCGCTTGCCACAGTGGGCCCCCCAAGTTCTCCAGAGGTATTTTGGGTCCCCTATTGGTCCCTAGGACTACTGTGGGCCCCACCTAGGTGCTTTCTCTCCGACGATTTGTCGCGTACGACGTTGCGATACGTCGTAGCCCGTCGTCGCACGTGCTAGCTTTGGAATCTGGATTCATTGCTCCGGTTGCTGCTCTGAACTTTCCAGCGAGGAATCTATATTGGAATCAGAACTTGGAGCACGTTCTTTTATTCCAACCCCTGGCGTCGCTACCCGACGCCAGTGTAGCTTTCGCGTCGTGTTGAGGTAACGCTTTGCACCCCTAGGACCCCCAACCTATTGCATGTTAATCAAGACTAAAATTGATGTTTTTAAAGTATTTTAAATGTTTTAGAATTCACTAATCAAGATTAATAAAACGGATGTAGGCCGGTGGACTTGTGCACGTAGGATAATTGTGACTTTGGACTCGTTGGTCGGTGTGCTCAGACATTGTACTTGCAGGCAAGTGAAACTTGCCAACTCTTGCTTAGGGCCATGTTTTAGGCCACTTCCTTGATTTTAGCGTAAAAGAGACTAGTCAGTGAAATGATAGCTGGCTAGACGCCTATTTGATCTAGTTTGACAACGAAACTAGATCCGTCACCTAAATTGATCTAGCTTGACAACGAAGCTAGATCCAACTCTTTAACTTGTTGATCATGCATACTAAACTGTCATGTTTACTTTCCTTACATGTACGCTTTACTACTTGCCATGTCATGTCATCCATGCATTGAATGTTGCATTCGTAGCACATGCTACATACTTGTACTTGTACTTCCTTGTCCGGCTAGGTGCACCCCTACGCCATCGTGATAAAACACTTCCTGGCTCATGATCCAGAAGATGGGCGCCAGTCCATATACACGTGGATGGGTAGGGATAAGCGATCACTTGAGCTTAGGAGTTGGCCCGCGCAGCCACTCTAGCCAAAAGGCATAATCTCTGTGCACGATGTGCTTACTTTACTTGTCTTGTACTAGTGAGTGTTTCTTGTAAAACTTGACATCCATGCCATGCTCGTACTTTACTTTACTTTACTTTACTTGTTGCACTCATACTTTAACTGCCATGTCATTGCATTCATGCAAGAACTGCTAGGTTACTTACCTTTACTTTCAGTTTCCTTGCACAAGTCTCTTGTAGACTTGCTGACATGTGCCCCTTGCTCTTTTGGGTGTCACATGTTAGACCCTGAGCCAGAGACCGTAGCTGAGGACGTGGTGTTTACTGACGCTGAGCCAGAGCCTACTTTTAACGAGGAGTTGGTGGACACCGGAGACCAGTCTTAGAGACTGATTTGGAGTTGTTTTTCTTTAGGCTGCTGTTAGTTGTCGGTGCGTAGCACCATTACTTTGTTTTCGTACTTTGTACTTTTGTTGGCCATGCTGAGGCCTCTTTTAGACTCTTTTATTTTAGCCTGGTGGCTTTTCTGCGATGTTGAAATTTATTATTATGGATATTCTGAGATATCTCTTTTGTCTCTTTTCGTTATTATTATCTTTGTTTAGTTTCATGTTGCAAGGACCTGCAGTTTAAAGTGATTGACGCTTATCGGACTTGCAGCTTTATAGCTTCAAGTCTGAGCGGACCTTCTCACGCTTCACCTCCACGTTTTTGGGAAGCGGGGCGTGACACTCCGCATTATTTTGGACCTCTCGAGATCGAGGCCAAGGTGGGACCAGTGGCTTACAGGTTGAGACTACCCCCAGGATCTGATATCCATCCAGTATTACATGTGTCACAGCTACGCCAGGTTATCGGAGACCACACACCCTCGCCCACCCTTCCGGAGACACTGACAAATGATACGGAGGTGAGGTTGGAGACTGAGGCGCTGAAGGTGGTTCGTAGAGGGAGCACGGGAGAGCATGAGGTTCTGCTACAGTCGATGGATTTGCCAGAGCACAAGAGAACGTAGGAGTCCATAGACGCGATGACGAAGCAATTTACAGATTTCCACCTTGAGGACAATGTGGCTCTTTGGGGAGGGAGTAGTGATGGGTTGCGGGTTTACACCCGCCTATGCTTGGGCAAACCACGCGCGCTTGGAGCTGGCCGTGACTTTGGGGCGTATTTGTCCCCCTTACATCTAATTTTATTTTAATGTCATACTTGTAATTAGATTAGAGGGGGTTTTACTATTAAACTAGGGCTAGCCATCATTGATGTTTTTTATGCTTAATATTGATATTTGTGAGATTTCTTCGAGAGTTCTTCGAGGGATCCTCGGAGAGTGCGGACGTACTCGCTTATCGGCGTTGTGGGAGGGTGGTTGCCCCTATAATTATAGCCAACCCTATCTTTTTATCGTTGTTTTATTCAATATAAGTTCATATTTGTGTGATTCCTATCAGTTTCTTCTCCTTCCCAATCAAGGCATTCTGTACTTCGTTGTGAGAGAAAAAACCAAGAATTTAAACTTATTAAAGGCTGAAATTGATACTCCCGTCAGCCTTCTTAATTTCATACTTTGTAGTCAATTTCATCCCACGCTTGATCAATGAATCGAAAGCTCCTTTGCTAGTTTATTGTGACAAATCACTGGAAATAATAAATCAATCAAATACAAAAATATATAATACAAGAAGCAAATAAATATGAGGAGGACGTACAAGAATTTACGTGGTTCATCCTTTGTAGCCTATGTCCATTGGCAAATAAGAGTGATACGAGTATTTTGGAGAAGCCCAAGAGCAAGAGGTCCGAACCCAGGCCAAGGGCGTGAGGCCCACGAATGGGATTTGGCCTAACCGACGAGGCCCACGGAAGGAATCGGAATCGGACCCACCGCGACCCGACGAACACACGATTGTCCCACGCTTGCGGAAAATAACCATTCCCCTAAAAATGTGGCACCTTAATGACCATTAAGGAGCACATTAATTGACTCCCCCATGATGCATGCAGGCACCTCTATGGAGGCGGATCACGGGGCATGAGTGGGGAGCAGTCAGGGGACGTGGATTGGGGGCAATCGTGGGCAAAACCCTATAAAGGGACCACAGAGGCAACAGAAAAGAAGATCGAATCCCCGATATCGACAACGGAGGTATTCCATCAACTGACTTTTCTTTCCACCATTATATTCCCTCCTATAGCTCGGTCCGAGGATACGTGTGTCGGTCTCCTTTAGGGCCGTACCGATCCCGCCGAGCATCGCCCAGATCCGTTCTGACTTAGGCATCGGAGTGGACTTGGCCGGAACCAAAATATGGCCCCCTGACGAGTTTCTTCGTCTGTCCAGGAAGAAGTGGAACTGAGGCGCAGAGGATGCCCTTCTGCACAGAACGAGCCCGCTCGCCACTAGCGAGCACTGACTGAGGCTGAGTGAAAATCAGGGCACCGAGGCTACCCCTCGGCACTTGATCGACCGAGGCCGAGCATTCACCAAGGTGCCGAGCCCCCCCCCCCCCCCCCCCCCCCCTCGGCACCCTGCTGACCAAGTCCCTCTACTCTCCAAGCGAACCGCTTCCCGAGCCAAAGTGGGGCTCAACGCAACCACCATCAAGGACGCGAATGTTCGAAGGAACCAAGGGATCCCAACCGACCCCTTGACCATGTTGATCGTCGAGTCATTGGTCAACGATTCAGTGGTAAGAAAACACCCGTAAACATCTGGCGTAATCTGTGGAAACAAGCAAAGCCCACGTCAAAACCATTGGAATAGATTCAGTCTGCAACGGCTCGAGGCGCATGCCCCCCATCAACGAGGAGGGTGACTACATCCCTCCCGAGAACCAGTACAGCCACATCACCAAAGGGGCTGGCGACTCCCAATCGATAACCCAGGAGCAGCTCCATCTCTTCACCCAAGAGACCAACGCCAACCTCCAGACGTTGGTCTCCACAATTCAACAGCTCGTCGGTAACCCATCCATCCAGAGAGATGGGACGGAAGGGGCCCACCGGTGGGGAGGGGATTGCCAACCTATACGGTCTACTGTGGTCACCGACCACGGGGACGGAGCAACCAACCCGGAACGACGATTTACCATGCCGGGCTTCATCCCGATGCGATCCCCCACTCCCACCTAGGGAGACGAGATGGGCCTCAAGCGAGCTGAGGGAGAATCGGTTACCGCCTTGTCTCGGCGACCAGGCTCGACAAACCGGCGACCGGCCGATCGCCGAGCTTCGAAAGACTGATCCCGTCAAAGCGAAAGTGCCCGTCGAGTAAGGCTGGATAAGCGAGTATCCCGGAGGGAGAAGAGGAATGCCCGCCAATCAACTCCTGCCCCAGCTCGGCAGGGCCTTGAGCAAGCCCCGGGCGTGACCCCGCTCGCTCATCAAGACCGGACAATCACGGTGTAAGTGCAGGAGGGCGACCGGGGGGCGCTAGTGGCGACCGATATCCCCTATCCTGAAGGATAACTGAGGCACGGGTACCCTCAAGATTCAAGGTGCCGATGTTAGAGAAGTACGACAGCACGGGCGATCCAGCAGACCACGTGATGGACTATGAGGGGGTCATGGCATTCCAAGGGGCCGATGACACCCTGCTCTGCAGGGGGTTTTATTCTACCCTCCGGAAAGTGGCCAGGTGTTGGTACCATAGCCTCTCCAACTGTTCCATTGACAGCTTCGAGGACCTCTTCCAGCAGTTCTGTAAACAATTCATGGCCAGGCCTCTGGGTAAAACCGGACTCAGAACTCCTATTCAATGTGGTGCAGGATCCTGGAGAAACCCTGAGGCACTACATGTGTCGCTTCAACGCGGAGCAACTGAACGTGGAGAGCTGTCCCGAGCTGGTCGTCAAGACGGCCCTGAAGAAAGGGCTCCAGCATCGGGGCCTGAAGAAATCGTTACATAATGATCCTCTGAAAGACCTTGCTGGGGTCATAGCCCGGTCAGAACGCTACATGCAACCGGAAGAGGTGATGGCCGTGGATGACGGGAGTCACCTGGCGGG
Source organism: Scilla litardierei (assembly GCA_030789695.1). Taxonomy (NCBI): domain Eukaryota; kingdom Viridiplantae; phylum Streptophyta; class Magnoliopsida; order Asparagales; family Asparagaceae; genus Scilla; species Scilla litardierei. The sequence goes on along the minus strand of CM061142.1, from coordinate 602,043,737 downwards.
GGCCAGGTGGGGATCCAAGCGCGATGAGAGCGAGCGCCGCGGCCCTGAAAAGCATCAGCAGGAGAAGAAGGCCAAAGGAAAGCAGCGCAGGGAGGAACCACGATACCCCCAGCTGAACACCGCCCCGGTCGTCGTCCTCGCGCATGCCCAAAAGGAGGGGCGCATTAACAGGCCGCCTCCGAGGATGAAGAGAGGCGAAAGAGACGAGGAGAAATATTGCAAGTATCACAAGGACAATGGCCACGACACCGACGACTGCTGGCATCTAAAGAAGGATATAGAGAAGCTGGTCAGCCGGGGCCACTTGAAGAACTTCGCCGACGACTCAACCCACCACTTCGGGGAGGGGACATCCAAGCAGTTGGACAAGGAGAAGAAGGTGAACGTGGTCCAGTCGGCCATGCGCATCATCGAGTGATCAGAAAGGATGATCAGCCACCGCCTCGCCTGGGCAAGGCTAGCTTGCCCTCGCCTCCTCTATTTTTAATTTTCCTCCAAATGTACACCCAGGTTCAAGGAATGAAAAGAGAACCGTGTTGGTACATCTATGTCTCTCTCACTTTGTCTGGCTGGGCAACCGATTGCAGAACAGGCAGGAAATCACCCCTCCGGAGAGAATGACGACGCGATCGACCGTAAGGCTGGGGGCAGCTCCCCCAGCATGCCGATCATCGAGCCCGTCTATAAGGTTGGGGGCAACTCCCCCAGCAGGCGGGACAATCGGTTGGTCGTAAGCTGAGGGATGGCTCCCCCTACTGACCAACCGACCTGATCGACTGTAAGGCTGGGGCCAACTCCCCTAGCAGGCCGATCATCGAGCCCGTCCGTAAGGCTGGGGGCAACTCCCTTAGTAGGTGGGACAATCGGTTGGTCATAAGCCGAGGGGTAGCTTCCCCCGCTGATCAGCCGACCCGATCGACCATGAGGCTATAGGAAACTCCCCCAGCAGGCCGATCATCGAGCCCGTCCGTAAGGCTGGGGTCAACTCCCCCAGTAGGCGGGACAATCGGTTGGTCGTAAGCCGAGGGATGGCTCCCCCCGCTGACCAGCCGACCCGATTGACGGTAAGGCTGGGGCCAACTCCTCCAGCAGGCCGATCATCGAGCCCGTCTGTAAGGCTGGGGGCAACTCCCCAAGTAGGCGGGACAATCAGTTGGTCATAAGCCGAGGGGTAGCTTTCCCCGCTGACCAGCCGACCCGATCGACCGTGAGGCTGGGGGCAACTCCCCCAGCAGGCCGATCATCGAGCCCGTATGTAAGGCTGGGGGCAACTCCCCCAGCAGGCCGATCATCGAGCCCGTCCGTATGGCTGGGGGAAACTCTCCCAGCGAGTCGGACGTCGGTTGGGTGTAAGCTTGGAATGGCACCCTAGTAGCTCAGACGATCCGATCGACCGAGGGGCTGGGGGCGATACCCCCCAACAGGCTGATCCCCCGACTGACTATAAGACTGATGGCAAACCCACAGTTCGCAAGGCAGTCACCCGACTGGTCTGAGGATCGGGAACGAGGGGAAAGCCACAGCAGGTCCATCGAGGACACATCCTAGGCCCCAGTCTATCGGGCCAATCGACACAAAGTCCCAAGGACCCTTCACACTCACCACGGATGTTGAAGGGATAACAGTGGATCACCTCCAGCAACCAGGTTGAACGCAACAGTGGCTCAAAAAGACCAAGGGCCTCCCTCCACTACGAAGTGGCTCTGCCACTAGAATGCGCAAACAACAAGGAAAATAATGAAAGATGCATGGACCAACAAAAAGGCTTTATACATTGCGCCCCGAAAAATTGCTTGTATAACAAGGCAAAGGAGGGGGAGGGGAACTAAAAGAAAGAAAAGCCGCCTAGGGGCCCGGGGCCCGGGAGGAGGCATCCTCCGACACCTCGCCTTGCTCGGAGCCAGGAGGGTCGTCTGGACCTGGCGGAGGTCGAAGGTGCAACAGGCGGATGCGCTCCTCAAACATCTAGAAAGAATCACGGAAGACCTCCACGATCCTGGGAGCCAAGAGATGCTCGTAGGTGCCGAAGGCGTCCCTGAGGGCCTCCGCGATCCGCGGCCTCAAGACCTCCTCGTACCCCCTCTCCACTTCCTCGACGAGCCGGGCAGGGTGCGCGTCCAACGCCTTATGAAGTGCCCCTAGCTCGTTCCAGAGGTCACCCCTTTTCTGACAGAATGCTTCTTTCGCCTCCTGGGCTGACTGTCGAGAGTCGGTCAGCGCCCCCTTCAGGTCCAGCACCTCGGCGGCGAGCTCGTCGACTCGGTGCTGTAGGTGCTGAGCTTCCATGTGGGCTTCCTTGGCCACCACCTCGGCCGCACCAGCCTTCAAGCACTTCCACGCCAGAGACTCTCCGAGGTCGGACGCTTGGGCCTCCCGGCGCTGCGCCTCAACGGCCATTGCATTGGCCTACAAGACAAAAAAATTGAGCGAGAGGAATCGAAGGGCAGGTTTGAAAGCAGCAGAGCGACTAACCTATTGGAGCTACCAGACCAAGGAATCCATCAGTCGATCGGAGGGGCCCTCTCCAGGAGAGAGCGGTCCCTCGGAAGGACAGAGCTCTGCACCAGCTGGGTGGCCACGGCTCGGTAGACAAATACCGAGTCCCCAAGCATAACCTTGGGGCCCGCCAGAAGGTTCGCCAGCATGCCCCCCGCCAAGGACGGCTCGACCAAGTCGGCATGGGTGGCCACCAGGGCCAGTGGAAGGGTTTCACCCGAGGCGACCGATGCCCTGGGAGTCGCAGATGGGTGGACTTCCCTGGTCTCCTTCTTCCTCTTCTTCTCGCTGGGCTTTGCGGACTTCGGAGGGGAGCACTTCCACCCCGAACCACGACCGCTCGTGGGAGCGCGAGGCGCCGGGCCGACGCCCCCGTTGCCCCCTCGGCACAGACGGAGCGGGGATGTTAGGCGGCCGTGACCTCCACTATGGGGGATCCATCACGACTGGGACAAGAGGCATGGCCGCGACTGTGAGCTCCAGCCTCCCCACTACTGGCTTTTTCTGACGCACCTCCTCCTCCACCGTGCAGTGGGGCGCCTGGCCTGAAGGGTTCCCTCGGCTTCTGTCGGCTCCCCGGCAGATGAGCTCGTCGACATTGCGGGTAAATTCATGGCCAGCCATCTCTGCAGAAGGAAAGAAGATCTGGGTAAGCAAGAGGGAAAGCAGAAAGAAAAAGGAGCGCATACCGGGAGACCACATGATGGTCTTAAGTAGCAGTTCATTTAGCAAAGGCCAGACCGACCTCTCCGCTAAGAGGAGAGATGAAAAAAGCTGGACGGCGGCCTGGTCAGCCTCGGAGAGGGTCAACGTTAAATCATTTTGACATAACCCTCCCCAACCTGTCAAGATCTCGGTGTCCCTAGGGAAAACAACGAAAACAAAGCTCGAGCTCCAGTCTCCCACCCAGCGGGGCAGACCGAGCAAGCACTCCCTCCCCGCGTGGACCCGGAGGTGCTGCCACGACCCTCGATCGACCGTCTGGACCCGGAAATAATGAAAGAGGAGTCGATGTGACAGCTTCAAGCCATGGATACGGTAGATCGTGATGAACCCGACCAACACCGCGATAGAGTACGGGGTCAGATGACACAAGGCCACCATCAGGAACTCCATAACCTGGACGATGAAAGGATGAAGGGGGAAGCGGAGTCCCAGGCGAAACATCTCAACGTAGACACCGACCTCACTGCTCCGTGGAAAACAAATCTGTTCGTCGCTGAAAGGGATTTGGACGTCATACGGGTGGCACGGATACTTCTCCTGAATCTCCTTAAACTTCAAGAAGGGAACCTTGGATGAAGACTCGAGGATCATCGGGGAAACGTCGAACCTCTCAGCGGCCCTAGCCACATCATCGTCGACAAGGTCCGCAAAAAGAAAACCTTTCCCCTTGTCCCGGGTGGGGCGTGTCACCGAGGCAACGTCAGGCCTCAAGGAGGGAGGGTCACCAGACCTGGGCGCCGGTGGGTCCCCTAACCCCGATGCGGAACCACCTACTCTAAGCGCAGCATGGGACGAATTGAGTGGGGCAAAGGAAGAAAGTTACCTTGGGAGGAACCCGAAGGAAGAAAAGACGAAGGAGGGTTCGAAGGAGCTTGCGAGACTAGAACCAAGAAGAAAGGTGCGAAAGAATTGAAACTCGGGAGGCTAACATCCTTATATGGAGGGCAATCGCAGAATCAAGACCGTCCAAAGAAGGGGACGTGGAAGCATCTGGAGGCCGACGGTGCTTCGAATCCAGCACCAAGAGAAGTTCAAACGGGGGGCATCATGATGGCCTCCATTTAATGGATTGGCCTCGACTGGCGCGCCTGTCAAAATCCACAAGAGTCACATCGCCCAAACCGAACGGCTCGGACGATGGGGGCAATTGATACAACTATTTTGGAGAAGCCAAGAGCAAGATGCCCAAACCCAGGCCAAGGGCATGAGGCCCACGAATGGGATTTGGCCCAACCGACGAGGCCCGCGGAAGGAATCGGAGTCGGACCCGCCACGACCCGGCGAACACACAATTGGCCCACGCTCACGGGAAATAACTATTCGCCTAAAAATGTGGCACCTTAATGACCATTAATGAGCACATTAATCGACTCCCCCACGACGCATGCAGGCGCCTCTACGGAGGCGGATCGCGGGGCATGAGTGGGGAGCAGTCAGGGACGTGGATTAGGGGCAATCGTGGGCAAAAACCTATAAAGGGACCACTGAGGCAACAGAAAAGAAGATCGAATCCCCGATATCGACAACAGAGGTATTCCATCAACTGACTTTGCTTTCCACCATTATATTCCCTCATATAGCTCGGTCCGAGGATACGTGTGTCGGTCTCCTTTAGGGCCGTACCGATCCTACTGAGCATCGCCCAGATCCATTCTGACTTAGGCATCGGAGGGGACTTGGCCGGACGGCCCCCCTGACGAGTTTCTTCGTCTATCCAGGAAGAAGCGGAACCGAGGCACAGAGGATACCCCTTTGCACAGAACGAGCCCGCTCGCCACTAGAGAGCGATGTATGAGGCCGAGCATTCACCAAGGTGCCGAGGCTCCCCCCCCCCCCTCCAAACCCCGCTGACCGAGGCCCTCTACTCTCCAAGCGACCCGTTTTTTGAGCCGAAGAGGGGCTCAGCGCGACCACCATCAAGGATGCGAACGTTCGAAGGAACCAAGGGATCCCAACCGACCCCTTGACCACGTTGACCGCCGAGTCGTCGGTCAACGATTCAGTGGTAAGAAAACACCCGTAAACAAAGAGGACAATTTCATTATAGCAAAAAATTATCAAGAACACAAATAATGGAGATCACTCAAATCTAAATCTCAAATACATCCAAAAGCAAACGCTCTTTCAAACCCATAAAATCCTCACAAAAGGAGAAACAAAAGACAGAGGAGTATTTTGTACAAGCGAGAAAGAGAATTGGCCTTTATTTAAAGAACTCCTAAGGGGTCGAAAAAAAATGAAGGATTATGATTTCTAACCCACCCCTAATTCTGTAACTCTTTTACAATCCCAAACTAATTTTAAAGCACATTGTGCTAAAACATTTATGAAAGGGATCAGTCAAGGGGATTACGTGAGCTTTCTTTTCAAAGGAGGCAATAACATTTCACCTAACCATATGAATTCATTTCCATGAAAATTTCAAATGATTTTTGAATTACCCATGCAAAAAGTGGGGACAAAATTGTTGTTTCTGAAAGCTGTATCCATGGGATCTGTATTTTGATCCTTTCAATAGTACCTCTACTAAAAAAATCAAACTGTTGGACTCCGATACCACTTGTTGGGGGGTGATACCAACTGCCTTGTGGAAATTCCAAGATTGTCGTGATAACGAACAAAGTAAACGTTGATTCTATATAAAACCCTCAACACAAGCAATAATGGTTCCACCCAATACTTGGTGCGCATCCAGTTTGAAAGTTCACTAATGCTTCAATATTCTTGGATTACAAGTTATGGCGTTTGGTTGAACAAAAACAACCAAACCCACTAAGAAATCAGAGTAGAAACTATGAAGAAAATGTATCAACCAAGCCTCACACATCCATCATGTAAGGGCTTGAATTCGACAACACGTATTTTATATTATAAATGCTTCCAAAACTTTTTTTATATGTTTATATGATTTTTAAAAATATTTTTCTATATAAGTATCATTGAAATAGTTTTAGTAAATTTTTTCTAAATGTAATCAAAATAGTTTTAAATACGTTATAAATACGATTCCATGACTTTTAATTAACTTCTGTAATTTTTATTATTTTTTAGGCTAAATCGACGAGAATCCTGTAAACCCGCAACCCACGATCAATAAACACGTTTTGCCTCAAAACTCATATTTCTGTAGCTCAAAATCTGAAACAGATATTATTTTCATGATCCTCACGACGTTACGAACCCGTGATATTTTTTTCGTAATTTTTCGGAGACAAATGGAAAAATAATATTTTAATATTAAAATAATAAAATAATATTATTTTTGATTATTACCTAATTTAATTAATTTAATTAAATTTTACATAATACGATGGCAGCACATATTATACACACAAATCTTAATTCCACGCTTAATCAAAAACCCATAACCAACTAATTAAAACATCTCAATAATACATTTCACTCACTAATTAATATTATAATATAATTAACCGTTATTTTAGCTCACCCCTCTCCTCTCCCAAAAACACACAACGGCTACACACTCTGCACCCAAACACATTTCCACGCTCTCCCCTCCCGCGACTCCTCTTCCGCCGCCGTGGACGTACCCAACCCCGCCACGCTCCTTCAACAAGCGTCGAAGTCGTCGACGCCTGGAGAACGCCGACAATCCCACCGCCGACCCTCCAGCTTCAGCGTCCCAACGCCGGCCCCCGCTTAACCTTGCCATCACTCGGCATGACCCGCCTCCTCTGTCGGCGTGCCCCGCCTGCATTGCCGCTCCCTCCTCTCCGAAGCAACCACCGCCATGGCAGCCTCAAGTCCCCCCACCCCCCCTCGCCCGCCTCGCGTTCTCCTTCCATGTGCGGCCCAGTGCCCCCTCTTCCTGCGCACCGCCAGGCACTGCCGCGCTCTGCCGCCAGCGTCGCCTCCTCCCTACCGTCACGGCCCACCCTACCGACCACCCCTGTCGACCGCCACCACTCCACAGCTGCTGCTGCGCTCACAGAAGAGGAGCAGAAGCACAGTAAAATAGACGACTAAGTGAAGAGAGAGAAATTAGAGAGAGAATAGAAATTAAGAAAAAAATTAAAAATGAAAATATAAGTGCCTTAAGAATTATCGAAAAAATTTACGCATTGCCACGAATGCATAGACACCCGAATCGCACGAATCGGGTACGTATTTTGATTTTCAAAGTTATTGATATTTAATTCTAATTTGTTAAAAATATATATATATTCTATAGTACACGTAAACTTCGTAATATAAAAATACCATAGTGTTCTACTCAAAAAAATTTTGACATATTTTGCATAAAATTCGAACATGTGGATTTCTCTAGATAAATCGCAGAGGTTTTTAATTTTTAATTTTCAATTTCTAAAATTAGTTTTTAATTGGTTTTAAATTAAGAAAATTGATTTTAATTGTTTAAAAATTATAAAATACACATAAGCTTCACAAAATTATTTTCTACCAAGATAAAATTATATTCTTCACTTCTTGCATCTTTAAAAATTAGTAGTACGTATTTTGCTCTATTTCAAGCTATAATAAAAATTAAAAAATTTGAGAAAAAATAATTAGAAAATAGAATAAAATATAAACACTTATATTTTATGTTTGCAGAAACCGTTTCTTGCACACAAGCACCCCTGATAGCCTTAGCACCGACCTCGTCTTCCCCCAACGGTCTCAAATCCAGTAAGTTACTCTAATTCTAGTTTTAGAAGTTTGAACAAGTGTACTAGTATGAACTTCGTAAATAGGGTATTGCATGCATAATTAATATAAAGACTATCGGTTTGAATTAATATTGACTTGACATACATCTTGCCAACTTAGAGATCTAATTTAAGATGGAACTACTCAAATGTTTATTAATTACGTTTACGCCTATCGAAAATTACCATACTTGTCATATTGTAAATCCTCGCCCATTACACTCATCGCATGTAAACCCATGTTCACCATGTTATCACATTTGTCACGTACACCCATGCTTGTCATGTTTTTATGCTTGTCACTTAGAAACTATGCATGAAATATCGTGTAAAATTCGTGTGGAATATTGTGTTGGAATCTCATGTTGAATATTATATTGGAACATCCCGTTGAAAATGTGGACCATGAACACTTGGCACTTCACTGGGTTTTCGGGGTAACTCATAGTTGAGAGAGTATGTGAGTGACTGGAGTTCATCTTCCCATCCAGCTGCCTGTGTCTCGGCATTCCGTCATGTTGTCCGTGTTTTGGCATTCATGTCCCACTGTCTGTGTTTAGGCATCGTCTAGGTAAGCACACCCAGACAAGAAATGAACTCAGTGGTTGCACACTATACTCTCCTTCTTGAGTCACATAGATTCTAGTCTAGTTACTGCTTGCACCACTATAATACTGCTTGATGTCTTATTCCCATTACTGCTTTCTTGTCTTTTTGTTGTTACTGCACATGCATGTTCGTCTTACTATTGTTGTCACCTTGCATGCTGGTTATGATGTTTTATTACCATGTCATATATGCTTTTCCATAGTGGTTTCTCTTGTATGTTACTTATCACACCCGTACATTCACCTTTACGTTACTTATCGCACTTACATACATGGCTGCTTTTACTTTACGTATCGTACTTGCATGACCATCCTTAGTTATCTATAGACTGTTTCATGATTGTGCACCATTTTTATTTCTATTTCTAGAATTGTTGTGACTTACCTACGGTTCCATCTTCGTGGTACCGTCAGACAATGCACAGGTTGACGAAGAGGCTTCCGAGTTCAAGGAGCCAAAGTTCGATAAGAGGCCACATACTTTTAGAGTTAAGTCGTGTGCGTGATGTATCTCCATATGTATTTGTTTTCCCTTCATGTATTCATGTGTGAGCTTTTTGGAGTACGTTGTATTCAGATATGGATTGTAATAACTGGACATTAATAAAGTATTTTGTATATCTCTGCGTCATATGATATATTGTTTTCACTGGTTAACTGTAGGACCTGTAAATATATCAAATATTAATGCCCCAGAGAGTGGGTCGTTACACATTAGTTTGACATCTGTATATTTAACAGGTAGCCGTAAACTTTACAAAGAAAACCTCTCAAAAAGCGCTCTAGGATTCACATCAAAACCGTAGCCGAAACGTTGTTTATATAGCTAACTGGTCTGTGGGTTTGCAACCGGATCGGATTCAGATTCTGCAGCCGATCCACACTCGTAGAAGCTCTCAACCGGCAGATCAAGGCAAGTCCCCCCGACTGACGTGTGTCCTGCCTGATTAATTCATCTCCGCATCCACGTCAGTTTTCTTCGCGTCCGTCCGATCGATTGGTGATGCTATGGATGCGCACCGTGTGGTCTCTCACGCTGTCCCACGCTATTTGGCGCTCCCCAGCTCACGTGCATCACACGTGACCCTGCTAGGCTTCTACAAGCTGGGCCTGACCGCTGGGCTGCTCCATGGGCTTTATGCTGTAGTTGTTAGTTTTCGAAATGAAACATTGGGTTGGGCTTGATAAATCCTTAATTTTGGACTCCAAAAAATCTCTTAAAATTCCTCATACATCCTAGATTCATCCGAAGATATTTTTAGTATTTTGTATCACATTTTTCAACCCTCCACCTTGATACAAACACATCAGATATCATGAACCAAGCCAAAACTTTATATGCTCCACCTTCAAAAAAAACAACCTCATCGTGGGGCCAGGGCACTCGGCCTGTGAGCTTCGCACTAAGCATCACCAACTAACCGAGTGTCCAACGAACCACTTTCCAAATGTAAATCTCCGATCTCACCGTGTCCAACTAACCATGTGTTTGGGTCGTTATTTTTCTTTGTTTTTTAATTTTACTTTATTATTATTTATAAAATTATTTTCCTTAAGGGGACGAGTGCTATAAGATGCACCGCATATTCTTATAAATTCACCTCAATTGTTAAGTTTTTCGAAGAGTGCTGTTAATTGCACCGCACATATTTATGAATACACCAAGTTCTTATTTCACTGCTCACGCATTCTCAAGTTTTTTTTTCCTTCACCGCAAATTTTGACTTTTTTTATCCTTTAGTACAAGGAGAGCCCTTTATCCCATGTTAAATTCATCACACAATTAACGAGAGTCCTCTCGCTTACTCTCTCCAGCTGCTTATCCCCCAAATATCCCGCTCTTCGAAGCACCACCCCTTAATCTCCATCTATATCCTTTTGCAGGTAACGCCGAATCCGACCAAAATGACGAATTCTTCTCCTTCGATTGCATGTCTTTTAATAGATCAAGCTTCCTATCTACACAGGCATCGCCAATAGATGAATCACTGCAATCATCCAACATTGTCTTTCTTACTCTAAACTCACTGCCTTTGCTACGGGAATCATGAACTGAAGAAGAATCAGAGAACTCTACTACTTCGCCCTGAGCGCTAGCTGAGTGCTGAGTGCTTTTCTCCAGTGATTCGACATTAGACAATCTCTTAAAGTAAGCAAGATGAACAGAAGCCAGTAAAAAACTGAGATGGGTGCTTCACGCACCTCGCAAAGCTCCTGCCTTCCAAATTCATCACGACATATTCTCCAATTGAGATGCAAAAATATTAAGGAAACAACAGCTCAAGTGATTCAAAAGCTAAGGATGTTAAACTTGATGATTAAGAAGCTGAAATTTGGAGCAAAGATTGTAACCAGAAGAAGCGTCCATTGTGGTGCATTAAGATAGAATTAACGTCAGTTTTTGTAACTAAAGTAAGTAATTCAATGGTTGTTGTAAACTCTGGCGGCTACGGAACCCCGTAGCCTTGTATTTATGGAAGTAGGGTTACATAATGGGTGGATACCCAATATACAAGTGGGCCTACAAAAGCCCGTTTATAACACTTCCCCTTATCCATCCATTGTTGCAAGCCGTATATGAGCGCTTCAGGATTCATAGAGCTTATCTGACTATGGGGGTATGGATACTTCTGGATCCTAAGTTAAGAGTTCTTGCCTCGTTAAAACCTTTGCATGGAAAACCCAGTGGGAAAAATCAGTGGCTAAGGAAAAAGAGTACAAGTCTCTATAACTCCCCTGATCGATGGATATCATCGGAGGTGGATACTTCTGGATCCTAAGTTAGGGGTAACTGCCTCGTTAAAACCTTTAGCTATGAAAAACCCAGTGGGAAAAACAAATAGCCAAAGAAAAAGAGTACAGTTTTACATAACTTCCCCTGATTAGTGGAAGTATTTAGGGGGTGGATACTTCTGGATCTAGAGTCAATGAGATTGCCTCGTTAAAACCTTTAGCTATGGAAAACCCAGTGGGAAAAACCAATAGTCAAGGGAAAAGAGTACAACACTACATTTGACTCCCCCTAATCTGTACAAGCTGCAGGCTTGCATATGTCCTAGGCAACTATACATCAATCTCTTACAGTGTTCTGATAATAAATACAAAGTACAAGGTATCGCTCATCTATACAAGACATCGCTCATCTATAACAGCTGCTGAATCGGAGGGAGCTCTTCTGAAGAGGAGTCTGCAGACTCGGTAGGTAGCACCACGTCTCTGACCCAGTCGTCAATGTGTCTGCGAGGTACTGCAGGACCTGGCTGTGCGTACTTATGATTTGCTTCTTGGATCGATGAGCCTCTCGGGATGGTGGAATTGATGTTGCCTTGGAAGCATGCTTTACTGGTCTCCAGGAGTTGGTCGTTCCTTTGTTATAGTCATCACGATGATCTGTAACCTGTATCTGCACATACATTTAACATGTTGGATGATCCTTGACCCTTGAAGGTAGCGCAGAAGCTACATATCTCTGGTCCAGTGGTGCGCTGCAGGCGCTGCACTGTATCTGGTTAAAGGGTTTACTGCCAATGCTTTCTAGAGTCGCGTGCAGTTAACCAGATAAGGGAGTGTACAAAAGACACTTGAGTAAGGCACTTCAGGACCTAGGATATCCTTCCCCTCTTCCAGCGAACGGAAGGGGTCTTAATGTGCATCCATACAACCAGTAGGTGTATTAGTGGATTGTGCTTATCTATGTTTCTTCATCAACTGGATGATAATTTCATCTTCTGGATGATAATTCATCTGCTGGATGATTATTCATCTTCTGGATGAAGGTTTCATCTTCGGGATGATGGTTTCATCTTCAGGATGATGGTTTCATCTTTAGGATGATTATTCATCTTCAGGATGATGGTTTCATCTTCAGGATGATAGTTTCATCTTCAGGATGATTATTCATCTTCAGGATGATGGTTTCATCTTCAGGATGATTATTCATCTTCAGGATGATAGTTTCATCTTCAGGATGATAATTAAGGGTATGTTGTCACATCATCCATAGCAACATAGCCTAAAATTTTCTTTGCCAATCGCATGGTTTTCGCAACCATGACCAGGGAGCCTGATGCATCAGTTTAAATAATTTTGTAAGTGAGTTAAGCTCATCTTACATGGTTACTTCCTGGTTTCTGTGAAATAAACCTCTAAGCTATAGCGTTTTGCTTATAGCATACGATTTTATTTATTTATACAATACTCGATAATCCACAGGTTTGATATCTTTTGATATCAGGACTTCGGGTCCAAACACTTCATATTTCATAAGTGAGTCCAGCTCAACTTATTATTGCCGCGTTCCATATAATCTGGCCAAGTCTCTGCGTTTGCTTCAGGAAACAGTGATTGGGAATGATATCTATGGCAAAATGAAATGTGAGTAATTGTCGACAAGTGTGTTTTATCCAAATACCTCTCCATGTACATACATTATTCAATTTATTCCAGATTCATCTCTTCTGGAGGTTCTGGAAAGGGAGAGGATATGGAGATGAGCTCACTTTCTTGTGGTGGTATTGTTTTAGGGTCTCCAGGAGTTATTTCTCGCTTTGGAGCGTCGTGGTATGTCCTCTCATCCATTGAGGATATCCACTTCTGCTACTGGTAGATTGCATCCATTATATTTGGTATGTCAATCCTAGCTGGATTTTTAGTAGCAGGGATGTGTGAATTTGACAATATTTATATTACCGGTAGCTATGTCTGATAACTGTTTAACAGTTTCATAAGTGTGGATCTTCAGGATCTCATCACTATTCATGATAATCAGATCATAGGTATTAATGTTTTAAATGGTCAAATTGAGCTTCAGGCTCATGGATGATTATAGTATTTTTGTTGAACCTAATGCTAGGGAATTAAAGTTATTAAGGATCTTCAGGATCTCATCAAGTCTTTAAAAGAGGGCACATCAATGCACGTCTTAGGAGAAGTGATTTTAAATACTTACTCTGTTCAGAGTGCTCAGAATCTATTTATCTGGGGTAATTACTTCCGATAAATAGTTCTGTGTTTTGATGGTCTATAGTGGTGATATGGGGATGTATACTCATCATGGCACAATCGATAAGATGTGCTCTAAACGCTTCCCCCGTTAGGGGTTCTCGAAATCTGTTTATATGAGGTGATCAGGCTCATATAAATAGGTTCTAAGGAGGCGTTTTGATGGTTTGCATTGTAATTGCATGTTCCTGCATGGTCACCTACAACTTTTAATGGATAAGTAATCCGTTTAAATCATTTTAATGATTTACATATTACTCATTTCTGGGTGTGAACACAAAACTTCAGGGGGTTCAATTTTCTTCCAGTTGTTAAATATAATTGATTTCCCAATGTTATCCAAAAAAATCCGCAATAAGGTCGACTTCAACGAAGTTGAGTATAGAACTGGGGATATGAACCCATCAAGGCACGATCTATAAGATGTGCAGTAATGCCTCCCCCGTTTGGGGATCTCGGAATATATTCATCCAGGATGGTTAATCCCGATGAATAAGTTCCACTGCGGCATTTTGAGGGTGGTATGAGGGTAAGTAAAAGCCCAACCAATATCCGAGTAAGTTAATATGTCCGTTGTGATTAATAATAATCTGGACTGCGGTTGAATAACAAGGTTTTGATTATGACCATTTTAAGAGGATATATGGATGAGTACTCTAAGGTACATCATCAGCCATATGTAGGGAGTGTGTGAGTCCACTTTTATCCCTCAAATACTCTCAAGAGGCCTAAAGGTCTCATACTTCTAATGATAGTATATCATCTTAAATTCGTTTGAGGAAGTGAGGAGAGTCAATGTCCACATGAATGGAGATGATATCATAATCATTTTTCCCTTTTGAATGGGATAATGAAAGTTTCACCCTTTTTTGAAGAATCTTCGGGTTCGTCTGGTTAATGATGTCTTGCATCATCAATCCAGGGTGACATCGATCCAAAGTTGGTCGATTTTGGACACTTCTGGTGTTCTAAATTAATTCCTCTGTTCGAATTTATGTGGGATTTTTGAAAGTCCATTAAAATGCTCAAGTTAATTTTGTCCAGTAATAAGTGAACTGTGTTCAAACTGTGAAGAATTACATCTTCACATTGATTACTATGTGGATCAAAGTTGGATAAAGCTTCAGGCTTTATTGGTTTTTTGAGTCATTAGGGATTTCGTTTTGACGAATATCCTTTGAAACTTTATAAGTTTCAGAGAGTACATGTCATCCTCATTTTAGAAATATTCAGGATAACAAATCATTCACAGTAAAATAAAATGCGTAAAAAGCACATATATACTGCAAGAGATTACTACTGATAATTATGTTACGACAACAAGTTTCATAGTATGATGTGTCTCTAGAAAACATACGTCTACAGTTGTGCTCATTTAGACTTATGTTATGACAACAGATCAAATTTGTTTTCAAAGTTTGTTTATCCTCGGTGAGTGGCTAAATATACATACGGTCAATTTGACTTTCGTCGTTTAGACTAGATATGTATATATTATTATATGGCATAGGTTAATGCCCATTCATATTGCAAAAAGCATTATGGGTCTTGTCAAAACTTCTGGTCTGATATTGGGTTGCCATTGCATACTCCATGTCGAGGTATATCATATATTTCCTTTCTCATTTTATTCAATACTTGCCCTGTTTCTAGTCTTCCTTATTGTCGTTTATAAGGAAGAATGAATATTGGTCTTATGAAGTAGACATATACAAGGGAAATGAGTTAGTTTCTATATTTCCACTTTTCTAATTTATGAGAGACTTTTAAAAGTCTATTTGAAAGCTCAAGTATGGTCGTCAAGCCATTTTTATTGAGTTATTCAAGTATTATGTGGATAAAGAATCATGCTCAAGGGGAAACAAATACGTGGCTACGAAATTTATAATTGCTCATTTATCTATTAAGATACGACTTCTGGCGTACGCTTAAAATTAAGGCTAGATTAAAGAATCATACCTTGTAAAGTGAGATTATTATAAAAGAGTTTATCGATGTTATGACAACTGCTGGTGTCAATATTGGTTTATATAAACCATGGATCTGAGAGATCTTTTTACCGCAAAATGCATATCTCTAAAAGAAATCGCATAAATGTTTTTCGCATAATCCATCGTATTTGTTAATTTTTATTAGGGTGAAAGGGTGTTGACTTTTGATTTGATTTTGAACTTCAGGTTCATTTTGTCAAAGTGGATATGATATTAAACTTTTTGAAATCATGATTGGTTTGTTGTCATAAAATATCGTCATATCATGAGCATGAGTATCAGCAAGGGATGATCATATAAGAGTGCAAAATGCAACAATTAATGATTTATCATACACATAATATGAAGCTTGTAAGCTAAAATTTATGCTTAATAAAATAGTTGAAAGAAACTAAATTATCATTGCAAATAAGTCAAGCAAGTGAGCTTAAGAATGTATGCTCAGCTAATCATGAATTGAAACATATACACATGTTATTTATATTCTGCAAGTATATAAATAATTTTATCTCAGACATATATTTATGCTACAGGCATTAAAAATATATCATAGAGATTTCAGCATGCTAAATAAAATGTTCATCACAAAACATTAAATATGTGACGGGCATATAATTTTCTGCACATGCATTTATAGGGTTTAAGCGTAAATTCATGCTAGAGGCAATAAAAATAAACAACATCCCATCGCAGAGAAATGCAGCAGGCATTTAATTTCATCGCAGATTGTAAGGATCGCCTTACCCTTGCAATACTAACAACACACACTAGAGGGGGGTGAATAGTGTAATGGCAATAAAATTGTCCAATTAATATTTAACTTGCAAATGCGGAATTATAAATGCAAGAGGAATTAAAAGACACAATCAATTCAAACACAAACACAAAGTTTTACACTGGTTCCCCAAACTTGGATATATCCAGCCACACCAATATCCACTATATTCCCACACAGAGAAGTGAATACAAATCTCACAAGGAGATACCCCACAAAGAGGATTTATGCCCTACACAAGCACCCAACCAATCCTACACGAGGATCAAGACTCCCACACAGAGAATCACTAACTCCCACTCAGAGAATTAGGGTTAGCCCTACACTAGGACACTAAACTCCCACAAAGAGAGTTACTCCCACAAAGAGAGTTATTCCTACAAAGAGAATATCCTAAGTCCCACAAAGAGACAACCTCCCATAAAGAGAGAAAGTTCTAATTCCCACAAAGAGAATTAGAGACACAAATTACACCAAGTAAAGTAAATACTCTTACCTATGCCTTGAGATGCTTACTCATGAATGGATGCAAGGCACAGAAGATGATCTCCAAGTGTTGAAATATGCTTGAGAGCACTTGGATTAATTCCCTTGAGCTGGACTTCAATGCATGAAGATGAATGAGAGCTCTTGAGAGGGAATTGAGGGAGTTTGAGAGTTGCTTATAGATCTCTTGAGATATTCAATAGCATCAAGAAGTATAAGAGATGGCAGCACACTCATATATATAGGAACCCTATATCAAACCCCCAAACCCCAAGAAAACAGCCAAAGAATCAATTCTGCAATGGCTAGAAACTGGGCGAAAACGACAGGAACAGTCGACTGATGATCAAAAGACAGTCGACTGATCAACAGCTAGAAAATATCCAACGGCTATATTCTGAGCCAAGACAGTCGACTGAAGAAATCGATACAGTCAACTGTAAACAGGACAGGCGCCTGTTAATCCTTCAGCAGGCGACTGCTGCAGGGGATGGAATAAAACAGAGAGCTACACTCTTTCTCCAGTTAAGCACACAGGCGACTGATGTCAATAGTACAGTCGACTGACTATTAGTCAGGCGACTGTAAAACCTTCATCAGTCGTCTGCTATATAAGATGGAGAAACAACATAGAGATGCAGAGAATGCACTTACGTTATACATGCGACTGATGACCAATCTACAGGCGACTGTAATTATACATGTGACTGTAAACTTACCAGTAGCCGACTGTGCGTAAAGCTCAAGTTTGAGTCAATTGAAATGTTGACTTGAGCTGTGCATATCAGGCGACTGTAGAAGGATCTACAGGCGACTGGAAATCACCCAGTCGACTGTGTTTCCTTCAGCAGGCGACTGATGGAAAGCCAGAGACTCCAAATGATTCTTTGGGCAGAGTGAACCTATTGGTTTGGATTCTATGATAATCCTAAGGCTCACTAAGATGGTTAAATGCAAATTCATGAATGAGTAACCCATCTAACAATGCATTACATTAATCATAGACTCAAAAGAGAGAGAAAGCAATAAAGTAAATTACATGGATTACAATGCTTTCCTTAGAGTCTAAGTCTTCAATCTTGATGCCTTGAATGCTGGCACTCCTTGAGTCCAAGCTTTGGCTCTTCTCCACTTGATGTCCATCCTTGCACCAAGTGATTAGTCTCCTAGAAAATATTCTTGATATAAAACTGAGAGACTAAAACATGAGAGTCATTAGCAATAACATAATGTTGTGATCATCATCAAAATAAGATTGGTATGAAACACCAATACTCAACAATCTCCCCCTTTTTGATGATGACACACATTATGTAAAATACAAAGTATTAAAGCACAAAGCTAATGAGCTCCCCCTACTTATATGGACCAAATAAGATCATGGTGACATATAATAGGCATGGATTACATAAACCAATTGTAAACCAATTGTAAAAGACAATTATCATGCAAACATGCAAGGTTTATCTAATCCCATATATCTCTCCACATAGATATATCTCTCTATATGCATATGAATATATCTCCCCATATATATTTACATAATGCATATCTCTCTCTCCCTTGACATCGTCAAAAAGGTGGACATCAAAAATATCCCCCTTTGTCATCTTAACCAAGATGTGACAATATGCAAGAAAAGAAAGATATGTATGATACCAAATTGAAAAATTTAGTGGGTATCAATTCACTATCCCATGCTCCCCCTAGATCATAGAAATGGTCAACTTTTGACTTCTAGGATCTAATACCAATTATACAAATAATAGACCCATGGGCCGTATGTGTATCAAAGCAATAGATATGGAAAAATCAAGCTTCAAAGATACACAAAGAATATTGCCAAAACAAATGTAACATGAAGTAAGTTGGCAATAAATAAGAGGTTTGGTTTGAGATCCAAAACAACCAAATGTGAATAATGATCTTAAATAACCTCCGAAATGAGAGTAAACATAAGTCTTAAAATACTTTAAATATATAACATATTAACTCCCCCATTGACATACACATGGATTAAAAATGCATGCATGTCAATAAACCCCAATGTCCTCATTTTCATGAAAAAAAATAAGTTTGAAAATATTTTCAAAATCATGAAACACACACACAAACAATGGGTATGCTAAAAACATTCAAGCACAATACCCATGCAATATGCATATGTGTGAGGAACCTAAACATTAGGCAACCAAACCCAAGATGAGTTTGATTTCCTAATGTAATCACATGAGGTGATCACATCCCTAACTAGAGAGTTGATGTAGTTATCCCTCTTTTGCACACTAACCTTAATGGGAATCCATAATCTCAAGGATTTCCTAGGCAAGGGTTTTGCCTTCGCAAGAGGGGTGGATGTGGCATGCTTAGGTGTAGAAACGAATTTCTTGGCAAGCAAAGAATGAGGATTTTGCTTCTTAGCAAAAAATGAAGATTTTTCATTCTTCCTCATTACCTTGTGATCTACATGCTTCTTGTTGATGTTATTGTTGTACAAGAAAGCATGGTGATTCTTCTTAGGTACTTTAGCAATATTTCTTGTATTTGTACCATAAGAAGAATTAGAGGTGTGTTTGGTTATCACATTTTGAATATAACCCAAACCTCCTCTATGATTTACCGGATGTTGTTTTTCCAACAAATCGTGGAGTGAATCCCTAGAATACACAAAGCTTATGAGCTTACGGGATTCCTCTTCACATTTCACATTTCAACGTAAGTTGTTGAATGTGAGACTCTAAGCTAAGGTTCTGAGCAACAAGTTTTTCATTTGTAATGCTCAATTCCTTAACTTGAGAGAGAAGTGTGTCTCTCTCACTAGTGTCGCAAACATGCATTTCATCATGAATATTTACACTAGAAGATTCTAAATCATGCACCCTACTCATAGCATTATCAAGTTTAGCTTTCATTTTATCATATGAATCGATGCACTTACTTGCCAAATTGGAGGCCACATTCAGGCGATATTCAAGCTCCTCATAGGATGGCTTTTCCTCCTCAGCTTCCTCATCGCTTTCCTCCTCGACTTCATCATCACTTTCCTCCTCGGTTGAGCTTGACTAAAACTCTTCCCCATTAGCCATAAAGCAACATTCTTCTTCATCATTTGATGTGTCCACATCGGAATCATCAAATGTGCCAATAAGTCCCTTCTTTTGGTTCTTGACCTCGGACTTAGCTTTCCAATATTTCTTCCCTTTACCCTTATAGGTATCTTTGGTGGGTTTGGAAGGGCATTCGGTAACAACATGACCTCTTCCACTGCAACTGAAACAAATCAACTTGTTAGAATGAGAGGCAAACTTTGACGAAAATATCCCTTGTTTGTCCTTGAGGAATGCCTTGAAATTCTTGAATTGCTTGACAAATTCAATGTAATCATCATCGCTAATATCATCTTCTTCTTCACTCGGAGTATCTTGATGGAACTTCTTTTTCCACTTGAATGACTCCTTCCCAACTTGGAGTGCAACCCCCTTTTCCTTCTCGGGCTTGGTTGGTTGAACTTCCGCCTTATGCTGAAGAAGCAATTCATGAGAAATCTCCAAAGTATGCCAAATGCTGTTGGCCGATTTGCACATTGAGATGCGATCGAACTTATCTGGAGTGAGGGCGCAATGGAGTACACACATAGCCCTAACATTAACTCTGATCGAATCCTTCTCTGCTTTAGTTCTCGAGGCCACGGGTGAAGTAGGCTCCTCAAAAGGTGACTCTATAATGTCCCAAAGGTCGTGACCCTTCAAGTAGACCATCATCCTGATCTTCCAACTAGGGTAGTTGGATCCGTTGAAGATCGGGGGTCGAACGGTTGAGTGACCTTCTTCATGGAACGTGGATGTAGCGTTAAATGCCATCGTTACAGTATGCTATAACCTCGCTCTGATACCAATTGTAAGGATCGCCTTACCCGTGCAATACTAACAACACACACAAGAGGGGAGGTGAATAGTGTAATGGCAATAAAATTGTCCAATTAAAATTTAACTTGCAAATGCGGAATTATAAATGCAAGAGGAATTAAAAGGCCAATCAATTCAAACGCAAACACAAAGTTTTACCCTGGTTCCCCAAACTTGGATATATCCAGCCACAGCAATATCCACTATATTCCCACACAGAGAAGTGAATACAAATCTCACAAGGAAATACCCCACAAAGAGGATTTATGCCCTACACAAGGACCCAACCAATCCTACACGAGGATCAAGACTTCCACACAGAGAATCACTAACTCCCACTCAGATAATTAGGGTTAGTCCTACACTAGGACACTAAACTCCCACAAAGAGAGTTACTCCCACAAAGAGAGTTATTCCCACAAAGAGAATATCCTAAGTCCCAGAAAGAGACAACCTCCCACAAAGAGAGAAAGTTCTAATTCCCACAAAGAGAATTAGAGACACAAATTACACCAAGTAAAGTAAATACTCTTACCTATGCCTTGAGATGCTTACTCATGAATGGATGCAAGGCATGGAAGATGATCTCCAAGTGTTGAGATATGCTTGAGAGCACTTGGATTAATTCCCTTGAGCTGGAATTCAATGCATGAAGATGAATGAGAGCTCTTGAGAGGGAATTGAGGGAGTTTGAGAGTTGCTTATAGATCTCTTGAGATATTCAATAGCATCAAAAAGTATTAGAGATGGTAACACACTCATATATATAGGAACCCTATATCAAACCCCCAAAACCCAAGAAAACAGCCAAAGAATCAATTCGGCAACGGCTAGAAACTGGCCCAAAACGATAGGAACAATCGACTGATGATCAAAAGACAGTTGACTGATCAACGGCCAGAAAATATCCAACGGTTATATTCTGAGCCAGGACAGTCGACTGAAGAAGTCGATACAGTCGACTGTAAACAGGACAGGCGCCTGTTAATCCTTCAGCAGGCGACTGTTGCAGGGGATGGAATAAAACAGAGAGCTGCACTCTTTCTCCAGTTAAGCACACAAGCGACTGATGTCAATAGTACAGTCGACTGTCTATTAGTCAGGCGACTGTAAAACCTTAATCAGTCGTCTGCTGTATAAGATGGAGAAACAACAGAGAGATGCAGAGAATGCACTTACGCTATACATGCGACTGATGACCAATCTACAGGCGACTGTAATTATACAGGCGACTGTAAACTTACCAGTAGTCGACTGTGAGTAAAGCTCAAGTTTGAGTCAATTGAAATGTTGACTTGAGCTGTGCATATCAGGCGACTGTAGAAGGATCTACAGGCGACTGGAAATCACCCAGTCGACCGTGTTTCCTTTAGCAGGCGACTGATGGAAAACCAGAGACTCCAAATGAATCTTTGGACAGAGTGAACCTATTGGGTTGGATTCTATGATAATCCTAAGGCTCACTAAGATGGTTAAATGCAAATGCATGAATGAGTAAACCATCTAACAAGGCATTACATTAATCCTAGACTCAAAAGAGAGAGAAGCAATAAAGTAAATTACATGGATTACAATGCTTTTCTTAGAGTCCAAGTCTTCAATCTTGATGCCTTGAATGCTCTCCATCATCTCCAAGCTTTGGCACTCCTTGAGTCCAAGCTTTGGCTCTTCTCCACTGGATGTCCATCCTTGCACCAAGTGATTAGTCTCCAAGAAAGATATTCTTGAAATAAAACTGAGAGACTAAAACATGAGAGTCATTAGCAACGACATAATGTTGTGATCATCATCAAAATAAGATTGGTATGAAACAACAATACTCAACACAGATAATTAATCATTACAGGCAATTAATCATCATAGGCAATTTTTAATGGAAATGAAAATTTTTCGTTTAATAATTATTGGACCACTGGGCAACGTCATACACCGTTAGGTTAGTTAACTAACGGCAGAGCGGTCGCAGGATCTTCCTAATTATTAAACGTGTAATAATCAAATAATCCAGAAAAATGCGATGATTTATAAAGAATGTAATTAATCATATTTTAACGAAGAGAAACTTAATTAAATCTGAAAAATAACTTGTAAAAACGAAGTTTTTGGGGAAAAACCCTAGTTAGGGGTTTTGGAGGCGATCGTTCGTGCGGGCCCGTGCGGGCGGAAAGGATTTGCGCCGTAGGGACCGCCGCTTCGGGCGGCTAGGGTTTCGCCGCGCGCGCCGCCGCTATGGGCGGCTAGGGTTTACGTCTCGCGCGCGCAGGGAGGGGGAGTTTTTCCTCTTCTGCTTCGGGTGGTAGCGGCGGCTGCCGCCAGGGGCGGCAGTGTCGTCTGCCGCGTCGGGCGGCAGTGGCGTCTGCCGCTAGGGGTGGCAGTGTCGTCTGCCGTGTCGGGCGGCAGTGTCGTCTGCCACCAGGGGCGGCAGCGGTGTCTGTCACTTCGGGCGGCAGCCCTGCTGCCGGAGGCGGCAGTCGCACGCCGCCGCTTCAGGCGGCGGGTAGGTCGCGTGGGGGGGTTTCAAGTGCGCGACTGCTGGTCGCGTTGCGACGAAAGATCCCATCTAGGGTTTGAAAAAATTTTGGGGAAGAAGACGGTAAAAACATGATTTTTATTGGAAAAAATCTATTTTTAGTCTTCAAAACAGTGTTTTTCATCGTAAAAATTTGATTCATAGAGATAAAAACGTCGATTTATCATTTAAAAAGGTTGATTTATCATGTAGATCTGAGATTAAAAATTGATCTTATACCAACCAGACAATGACACAATCGTATGCGCATAAAAAGTTTAGATGTAGGGATTTAAAAATTACCTCTACATCCTACCTGCCGGATCTAGCGACGTTCGGTGAAGGAAGCCCGTTCACGTCGCGATTCGTCCGTCGACGGGAGTTCGGCTTAGCTTCAAGCGTGCTGATAACGTGTTGTAAACTCTGACGGCTACGGAACCCCGTAGTCTTGTATTTATAAAAGTAGGGTTACATAATGGGTGGATACCCAATATACAAGTGGGCCTACAAAAGCCCGTTTATAACAAGGGTAAAGTTTTTAAAATAGTTAAGGGTAAATATGGAATTTCAAAAATATTAAGCTTTGTTGTGTATTAATAAAGTAGCGCGGTGCAAATAACAGCACTCTTTTTCTAATTACAAATTTAATTAGATTTTAATTATTGCTCTTAAATTTGTTAATTAATTACAAACTTTGCCATCCCGCTATGATTATGATCAATGGTGACGATTGAATGATCGATGAAGTGCGACGTGATCGCTCGACGATGACATTGATCAAGGAGGCATGCTACCATCCTTGGCCCAAATCGAAATCTACGATGTGGATCATCCACTGATCTCCTGTAGCGTCGAGAACGGTGAAATTGGCCGCCATAAGGCCGCGCTTGAAGCAAGGAGTGAATTTTACTATGTATGAGAGCTCGTCGTCAAGCCATTTAACGAAGGCGACGAAGTCATCGATGTTAGTGAAGGCCGCATTGTTCACTTCTTTGATTAGAGAGCGAACGAATTCGCCATGCGTCTTGACTTCCATTTTAATCTGCAAGGGCGACTAACATTATCGTCATGTCCTCCGCTAATTAATTTCATTTTTATCTTACACCTAAACTTAAATATCTGACGGAGGCGGTGATGAGACTCACCGCCAGGAGGTAAGCGGATTAGTTCTTGATCTCATCGATCATGTTTCGAGTACTTGCCACCAACGGTAGATCAGTAACTCCACCGCCTGACTCCCTCTCCATATTAGCGAGTGGTAGAACTCCACCACCTTCGGCACACGCCTCACGCACGTGGCAGCCAACTTCAGCCCCGGCGGCAGCGGCGGCGGCGGCCACGACTTGTAATGCCCCGTATGAGCAAATACCATCTATGTGGGTATTTCCCCATGTATGTCATTGTGCATGCTCCTTTGTGTGCATTGTATACTTCTATTTGTGCATTTGGGTGTGGTGTACATGGATGTTATGGAAGATGACGCGATACATGGGTGTGCAGATTGGTGCAAGACAGACGCCTGGTGAAGAGTCACCAGACGTCTGGCATTTGATCTGCTGACAGTACCGTTTGGGTCAGTCGCCTGATGGTCAATGAACAGGCGCCTGATCAGTGGTCTAGACGCCTGGTATATGACCTGCAGGCGCCTGCTCTTGCAGAGACATGTTTACAGTGCTCTCTGTCGTTTGGACCATATTATTGCAGACGACTGATGAAAAAAAGGAAAGAAAAAGAAAGAAAAAGAAAAGAGAGAAAGAAAGAAAAGATGAGGGCTTGCAAGGAGGAGGTTTTGGATGCAAGTTGACATCTTTTGAGGCTTGGAGCTAGGAGGATGAAGAAGTCATGGAGAGAAGGCTTAGATGCTGGGGAAGCTTGCATATTTATGTAGGATCTCAAGTTTTATGGTGTGTTATTCATTTATTCTCATCATTTGTCAACTAGTGTCAATCTGAAACATTTCAGTTTTGCGTCTATTTCATTTGAGTATATCTTGAAGTATAGACTTCCAAAATTACAAATTAATATAAGCTGAAAAGCGTATCAAGTTGCTACAACTTTCACGTAGAAACTTACTATAAATTTTGACTGCAACTAGGCTCAAATTGCTGGTATGTGTCGTAGTGTCAGATTTTGCAAGAATCTGTATCATGTCACCAAAAAATGGTAGAACTCCCACTGTAGTGATCCAACCATGATGATTTTGGTCAATTTGGAATGCTAACT
The DNA here is from genome assembly GCA_030789695.1 of Scilla litardierei. Lineage (NCBI taxonomy): Eukaryota > Viridiplantae > Streptophyta > Magnoliopsida > Asparagales > Asparagaceae > Scilla > Scilla litardierei. The sequence continues at coordinate 602,018,347 of CM061142.1, read as the reverse complement.
TCAATATCTACAACTCTGTGTTTTGCCCTCATTGAGATTTTTACTGTAAGATAATATAAACAACAGATCTTTAGGGCTCAGCAGTTCTCTTTAAAGACAGATTCTGTACCCTGGGGGATTAGCTCATATTAATTAGCATACTAACTCAAAATTTATGATATTTGATAACTGAGAAGTTAACTATATTATCTCCAACTTTCATTTAGTAACTTTTCACAAATTCCCAAAGGAAAGGATTATATCTGCTATTGTTTATAAATGTTTACATTTTCATTGCAAGCTAAAATGTTAAAGTGGTGCTTCAAACTATGTATTGTTGTTTATTTGTGTTGGAGGAGGGTGCATGTTTGGCATGGCATGAAGTGTTGATGTTGTGATGAAATTTGTGATGGGCATGGCACATGATACATGATCCCTTGTGAGAGAATGAGGAAATTGGGAAGGGACTGAGAGTGTGGGAGTGAACAACCATGCTAATCATAACCTCTTAAAAAGAAGCATGTGTTGGTGCATTTATTCTCTTCTTGTAATGTTCTATAGCTTTCAACTTACTTGTATACCCATGTTTAGACACACTTACGTTTATGCATGTTGGATTTATGCACACTTGCTTTTTATGCACTTTTGCCTCTATGTCATACTTGTAAACTTGCATAAACAATAATGAACAAATAAACTCTTGGGATGTTTCGTTCCTCTCTAAGGAGTGTGACATCTCAAGATGTGGTTCGGGGGAAAATCTGAGTAAGTGTGAGCATAAGGTCTGGACTATGCTGAGTGACTGCTGAGTGGTGTGAGGTAATTACTCTTGAGCGTTGAGCGACTAAAGAGCGATATCGTGTGATGTGAGGTACATTCTCACTCCCACTAGTGAGGGGGAGTTCGAGATGCCCCATTAAAATTCATCAGTGCTCGTGTACCACTGTCGGGGTAGTTTGAGTATCACCCCCACCTTTGGGTGAGGTCCAATCCCTTATGTCCTACACTTACTCTGGTTTCCAAAATAATGGTTAACGATTGAAGATGCTTAACTCACTAAAACACATTTGTTCTTATTCCCTTTACTTGTTATGATGCTTTTATGCTTCATGTTTGCGTTTCTTTTAAAATATGCCATGTGATGTCTCACATTGTAGTCGTATGTCTTCTTTTTATAAATTTACTTACAAAATGTCACATATTGTCATTGCATGCATGGTTGAAGAATATGCCATAAGAACTGCCAGCAATAGCTCCAGCTTCGGGATACGTGGAGCCCTCGGCTGCTTCAAGATCTCATCTTTCTTCTCAAAAATCTCCATTTCTATCTTCTCTGTTTACGCCTCTTTCTTTTGCTACGGACCCGCCTCTTCATTCCGCTGAGCAATTACAATGTCCGGCGATTTTGCTGCTTTTTTCAAATTTCTCAGCAAACGCGACCTCGTCGACGCGTTGATCAGCCCCTGAGAAAGATCGATGGAAGAGAGAGGGGACATCGGCGAGTTGAGATGTGTCGCCGTCCGCTGGTTCACCGATTGGAGATACAACGCTTGATGTATCTGCTGCTGCCTCTCAAGCTCCATTAACGACCACTTCAGAAAATGAAGGGAGTGGTGTGTTTTGCGGTGAATTTTACAAAAAAGTAGGGGTGAGAGAATTGAGGTCAATTTTATGTACAAATAGTGATGAATTAATAAATGATAAGAACTTGATGCGTTTAATTTAGAGTTGTGGTGAAATTATAAAAATATGTGATGCATGTAACAGCACTAAGGACCCTTTCTGGTTTTCTTTTTGTGGGGGTGGCTTTTATAAAGAAACTTGGCAAATCTTTTTTATCAAAATTTTCAAATCGCAGCAGGCGGCCCAAAGCCCGCGTGGCTCACATGGACACGCGCAGTGCACTAGAGACGGGGTGGCAATCCGAACGAAGTTTATGAGTGCGGATTAGGCAAGACGACGACGCTTGTCACAATCACAACCGGAGGCGCATGGATTGGCCAAAGAGCAAAAGCTGTGCTAAAAGCTGGTTTACTTCCATACACACATGCCCAAGTGTTGTACACACCGACCGGGGGGGGGGGGGGGGGTTGCTGACGCAAGTTGAGGCTTTTTGTTGTGTGTTTTTGGTTGTTTGGATTTGGGTTTTTTTTTTTGGGGGGGGGGAGGGGGGTTGCTGACGCAAGTTGAGGCTTTTTGTTTTGTGTTTTTGGTTGTTTGGCTTTGGGTTTTTTTTTTTTTTTTTTTTTTTTTTTTTTGGGGGGGGGGGGGGGGGGGGGGGGGGGGGGGCGGGGGGTTGCTGACGCAAGTTGGGGCTCTTTGTTGACGCAAATTGGGCCTTTTTGTTTTGTGTTTTTGGTGTATAGGTGGGGTGGGGGGTTTAGGGTACACTGCGGCGTCAGCAAAGAAGAGGCGGAAGAGGAGGGTAGGAGGATGGTAAATTTGTAAATAAACAGCAGCATAGAAGAGGATGAATACGAGAGAGAAGGGTAAAAGAGGGAAAAAGTTAAATGGTAAATTTGAAAATAAATGGCTTGTGTGTTCAGATCTATGTGATGCATGCGGGTTTCGGAATTAGAACCGGATCTGAACATTGTCGCAAGGTTTTCGAATATTTTTTGGAGGCTATTTAAGAATGTTTTGGCTAAGATTTTGCACAACTTCAAGAGCTAACAACTGAAATATCGTGATTCTTGTTACACAAACAGAAGGCAAAATCAGATAGTTTTAAGAGTTTTTTGAAAATCCAAGTAAATGTCACTAATAGTCATTTAAGCAGCATAGATAACATTACTCCATATTAACAGCACAAATATGAACCCCCCCTAAAAAAATACAAGACGATCCCTACTACAAACTTGTAATATTGAATCATTTTAAATCTCATTCCTCTCTGGAAGCAGGATCCACCCCAGCCAAGGGGCTATCAGCAAAATACTCTGGATGCTTCAAGTTCACTCCGTACTGCACAACACCACCGAACGAGCATCAGTTTCAGCAACGATGCCAAAATTTTTGGAACTACTAGAAATGCAAACAAGCAGAAGAGGTGGTAACAGCCCCCCATTAAAATTTGGATTAAATACCTAGAAGAAACGAGGGAGATGGCAGTGTACTAAAAACTTAACGTACTTTGGTTCTCATAGTTAAAGTGATGACCAACTGTTCAGGCAACTATGCGACTGAGCCCATAAAATCAAGCATTCAAATTGTATAGAATACAATGTTTTCACAATCTCACAACCCAATTTTCAAATGATACAGAGCAAAAAAAAATTAGTTGACCAAGACAGGCAAAAATTAAGGTAGATGTGTTTCGTTTTATTCAGATGGAAATATTCCTTGAAACATCGACGGTTCAATCTTTCAACTAGCCTCAACTCCCATATACTCCAATATACCCATTCTTAACACATCGAAAGAACAGTAACAAGGATGCAATCTTTTGAATATAAACATGGCAAAAATTCCCACTTGACTCTAAAACACAAGGTGCACACTATGAAATGTGTCTTAGGACATTAGAATCGACGCATATATTAAGACCATTTGTTGGATGGCCCATCAAGAAAAGTAAGACTAACAATTTCCATAAACTAAGCAGACTTCCCCCCAAAAAAACCCAAACCCCCCAACAAAAAAAAATACCCCCAAATTCATGAGTTGAACATCCTCTCAACTGGCATTGATGTAATCGAGCTTTATTGCAACTTCATAAAGCTAGAATAATCCTTAGATTGCATTCTGATATTGGTTAATCTGTCATGTGAGTGAAGGAAAGACAGGATAATGCTGGAGATACCTTCATTGTTCAATAAGGTTTATCTCGATGTCAATGGTGGTAACCTTTTTTACTTTCGGTTCTCCAACGGCTTACTGCAATATCATTTTCATTCCACCAACCCATGGTACCTAGCTCATATTCGCAAACAAATACATGGGACTATGGGAGCATTGAACCAATGCACGCCCATCCTGCCAGCTGCTCTGGGCAAGGAAAAGCAACAACATTTTTTTTATATGTACTACCACTGCCCATGGTAAGAAAACGCAAAAAAAAAAATTATATAGACCATCCCGCTTCCCTCAAATCCATCAAATTCACCCACCATGACCTCCCAATCCACCACCTGATGCATCAGATCTGATGCCAGTTAGTCCTGACTTCGACCACTCTTCCGCATGGCAACCTCAATAAGTTGGTGGCCATCAAGGCCGCCATGTATGTGAAGAGTAACATGCGCTTCTATCTGACGGTAAGCTCATCGGGATCATTGGATCATTGGAGTCCCGATGTCGACAGTGACATTCGAGCAGGCCAAGTCACTTGGAATTCTATTGTCCATGCTTGATGATCATCCCAAGGTTGATCTCGCCGTAGATGGTGCCGACGAGGTTTTGACTCTAACTATGGTTTTTTTTTCTGATAAAAAGTTCCCAGTTTGCTGGTTTCTGAATTTCATAGTGAAGGTTGAGAGTTTCAGAGCGTTTAGATGTAATCATTGATTTGGAGTGAAAAGTTCAGTTTTTGTAGTTGTTAGGAGAGTGTTCTTTATAGCTTTTGGGATACAATTGTGATTGGCTCCTTCACTTAAGTTTGAGGAGAACTGAGATGTTTAGTTCAGAATGTAACCCTTTATTTATTGTCTTATTCTTTTTATTTACTTTTGGAGGGGAAAAGTTAAAACTTTTACTCATCAGACTGGCCTTGCTGTCAGTTGGAAACAAAACATATTTAGGTTATTATATGGAAAGAAGTGAGGTTTTCTGTTCATTAATGTGATCTCATTGAACTGAGGGCATGTCACACATAGTAGATATGTTAAATGCTAAGATTTTAGCTCGATTGAACTCTCAGTGCATTAGGAAAATGGTAGTCATTTCTGTTTCATTAGTCTGGGATGAAGAAATTGATATCCTATGCTCACTAAAATAGTTAAATTCAACTCAATTTCGATGAAATTGATTCTTTTAACAGAGGCTACTTTAATTTAAAAATGATCTCAAGAAGTTACGGGCAGTTTTGTCTATGGTAAGAGTAGTATGGTTTTTGGTTTGGAATTGTACCTACTGCTGCATTTGCTATTGCTGGGATTGGAGCATCTCCCTACCCCAGTAAAGTATGGTACAGCTGGAGTTCCAATGTTAATTTGGACTCTTGAACTCTTGAGCAGCCCAATTTGGCTGGATTCCACTGACCACACTTGATGATCAACCCAAGATGATTTTGCTATTCGAAGGGATTTTGAGGTCTATGATATTGTCTTCTGATGTCAAAATTTGAAACATGCCCAATTTTATAGGAGTATCTCAAGTCTTTTTAGCTACTTAAGAGTTTTACATTGCCTTTTGACAAACAACATGCATCATAGTTTCTATGATGTAAGAAAATAGTCTAGATTTGTGGCTCTCTGAAGTGTTATTTACGCCTTATATGTTTTAATGACATTGTTGAGATCTTTAATTCACTAGGGTGTTATTGTCACCTTCGGGGAGACAGCCAAATTCTTGGTTTCTATGCTTTGAGGAAATAGCGTATATACTTGATTAATGGGAGCAATCTTTACACCTCTATGGGAAACAAATGTATCTTGGATCATTAGTTTGAGGAAAAATTGAAATGTTATTTATAGTGGTTTTATTACCCTTTCGTCAAATAGCCCACATATCATTACCTTGTCTTGAGGTAGAAGGGGAAAATTTAGTAGGTTAGACTGTTCTTAGTACATCTGGTTTTCATCATGCATTCTGATTTCATTTACTTTGAAGAAATATGTGGGAGTTTCTAATTGTTACCATGTCATTATTGCCTTACGATGCATCTCATGTCTCGGTTACTTTGAGGAAGAACTTGAAATTTTGCGCATCAATGTGCTTTTTGCCGTGATACGATCATACAACCCGCTAGGGATTTTTGGATAAAAAATTGATTTTTATTGAAAATATGGAGATACAAAGGATAGTTGGCCACAATTCGAGAGGATGACCGCTCTTCTAACCTTTGATTCTAGAGAAAAGGCCCAACTCTCCAACTAGATCTATGTTCATACTCATAATCTCCAATCTCTTCTCAATATTCTTCTCAAAATTCAAAATTCAACATGAAAACAATAACCATAGCCCCCACATATATATAATGAACTGATTTGTCCATAATTACAGAAATACCTCCTATGCCCAAAATTACGAGTTGCCACCACACACACACACACACACACACCCCCCCCCCCCCCCCCCCCCCCCCCGCGGTGCATCCTGCCGTCATTTGGAAAATAAACAAAATTTTGATTTCTTTGACCTGAAATAATAGCATTTAATTTTTTTCTTTGCTTTGCATTTTTAAAAATGATTCTTTGAATCATCTTATTTTCACCCAGGTCGAAAAATCATTATGCCACTGCATCTTGCCACACAGAAACATGCAGGATGCTTTTGGAAAAATAATCAGCATGCTTCATCAGACGTTAACTATGGACACAAACTCCTCTTCCTTTATATTTTCTGCTATAGCATATTCAAGAGTTCCAATAGCTATGGTTGCCTCTCTCTTCCATAACTTGCAGAAAAAGAGAACCAATTCTGCTGGGATTATACAACAGGCAGCCAAGAAGAGACCCCTTGGCATAGAACCCACAATCCGAAAACATCCCTTGGCAAGCTTAAGAAAATAATACGGCATTATACTGCTCAGATTGGAGTTCACCCAAGTTGGAATTTACTAACTCGTATTATTCTAAGGTATGTGCTCATTTGCAACATAACACTATTATCGTTTAGACAAACCTAACCACCATATTAACTTCAAGGTTTGAGACGTCATGTTTTTAGACTCACAAACTTCCCACATTTATTTTATCTTTGCAAATGGGTTTAGCTTGACAAAGCCAGTATCCAAATTGCTCTAGAAATCTACTATCGCGCTGATAAATCTTCAATATCATTCTTTAGCTTGCAATAGTAATGTCCTAGTTTCTCTATGGTAATAATTAGTTGGTTGATTAAATATGATGACTATAATTAGCTTTTAATCAGTCGCATGTAGTGAGTATATTGCCTATGTGATTGAGATGACTTAAGAATCATATGAGAAATTAAATGATGCTAAGTATGATAGGAATTGATTTAGGAACCATAAGTTTTAGTGGAAGTCGACTAATCCATGAACAATTAGATGATGGAAATTGGAATATACTTTAGTACAATATCCATGCACATATTTAAATAAGAATACATGGAAACTGAAACTGTTCAATTAAGGACCATGGCAAAGAGTGATAAGTCGGCCTAACATCTCTCAAAAATAACATCTTCATCTGATGCCATGTTAAATTAGCACTTCTCCCCAAGCTTAAGGCATTAACCCGATGAATTCTCGGTTAACTATGAACTAAACAATTCTAAAAGAGAGAACACAATTAAACATAGAAATTTTCCAAATGGAAAATTCAACATAAAATATATGAAAATCATGCTAGATCAACTGCATGTAATCCACTTAACGTTATTTTCCCTCATTTCATTATAAAATTTTCATATCAAGCAGTGAAACCAGACCAAGTAGCCTCGTAAAACAGTAAAAGTTATGGCAGGCCATGATTTCAATTACCTCGCGTAGAGCTTTAGAAAGATCATCCATTGTCAAAACAAGACGCTTCTCCTGCACAATTAGAAACTCAGTCTTCCACATTTAGCACGCTGACAAAAATCAGTTTCCAAATGAAGTTAAAAAATGAATGTACCTTCGGCTGCTTACTCTTATCCTTAACTGGTGCTGCCGTCCTAGCCTTACAATGCCTTGTAAAGGAGCAAAAGTAGAGAGAAAAGTCATGAGTAAAATAATTTTGATATTTTACTCCTTCCACACCTTTCATATCACTTAGTCGTGTAAGAAATTTACCCTTATGTGACTATTCAATCCTATTAATTGTAGCATGAAACATATGTATATCTATTATACATTTGCTGGCTGCCCAGTCAGCAGCCTTTGTCCCAGTCACAAGCTGACTCGGACAAATGTCACATCGTCCCACTTTGCAAAAAACCCACTCACATATTTGCATGTTTGTCATCTCCCTCATCCCACTTTGAAAAAACTCATATGAACCCCCAAAACTCACATAATTGCATCTTTGGCCTATGGGCTTTTTCCCCCTATAAACCCAAGGTTTTTGGGTTTACCCTTTTACCCCGACGATACCGACACACACACACATACACTTCTCGCTCCTTTTCGGTAGCGCGAGTTCACCGCATCCTGTTCGTTGGGATTTTTTCTTGCGACGTGCACTGTATGCACGAGTTATTTCTAGTACATATATATGAGCACATATTGATATGTCATGTCACATGTGACATGTTATAACTATATAAATGTTAATATAGTTATCTACATAGGTAGTTATTATAACTCCTTAATGGAAGGGTTAAATAAATAGGATTCCTTCCCTATACATGAATGATGAAGAATTGTGAAGTGTAAATTATCTTGAATTAATGTCTATTTTCGGATTAATTATTCCTCCCATCAAAGAAGCCAAAAAGTGAGTGTTGTAGGTAAGAATAACAATATAATAGAGGGGTTTTCGTTATATATATCATCAAAGGAAAGTATATTCATGTTTACTCTCTTATTTGGCATGTACATAAGTCTTATTTGTGCATTGTTGATCATGACATATAGTTTTAGGAATCCAACGATTCTCATAATTGGTATCAGAGCTTCGTTATGGTTCTTATTCTTTCACAATCTATATCTTATTAATTTCATGCTTTACATAAAGTTGTATTTCTACTAACTTTGATCCAGTAGAAATTGTTATAGTCATAAGTTGTAAGCATGATATAAGTAGACTAGATGTTGATATTAACATTTTTGTATATAAATTAATATAGAACTTATAGAATAGTCATAGCTTCCATGAGTTAAGTGGTGATCAGAACTTATCTATCATGCCAAATTGATTTAGTCACTTGTATACTTTCTTAGCAAGCGCACAAATATTAATTATAGTAATCATATAAACTTTTTTTAATAATTAGCTCTACTCTATATAAGATTAGCTTTTATGATTAGAGGCTAGCCTTAGAATTATGCTTTACTCTATAAGAGATCGGCTTTATAGCTCTATTCTATAGAGATTAGCATTAGAATTGTGCCCTACTCTATATGAGATTAGCATTAATGCTCTACTCTATGGAGATTAACCTTTGAAATTATGTTTTACTGTATATGAGATTGATTTTTAATTTATTTTTATTATGCATAACTAATCTTATATATCCTTTGATAAATGAAAAAATTGTAGTAAATTTAATACTTTCATCAGAAAGATATTTTTATGTACTGCATAAAATTTCAGTTTTACTATTTGAATCAAGTAAACTATAAATACAAGTATTAGTAGTAAGCATGTTGTAGATAACTAGATGTAGATATAAAGTTATCAGGTATTAATTATTACAAAACTTATGGAATAACCACATCTATAAGTTAATTGATACTTATATTTACCCATATAACATCATGTTACATATCTAGTATTGCAATTAATTTTACATTTACTATCCACCATACCCCACAAGAAAGTGGTTATTTATGTAGATTAATTGGGTTGAGACAATTCTAGACTTTAGTAGGAGCAATCTCTGATGCCCACTGGTACAGATATGTCTTCCATTAATAGTAAATTAAACTGGTCTTAACTAAAATTTAGTTATGAATCTATAAGATCTATACCCACAAAAGGTCAATTCATTGCTAATAAAATAAAGATTATTTGTTGTAGCTAATTTATATTTTATAAAGTTATTTCATTCTTAATGATGAAAACATAAATTATAAATTGTTACACTGAATTGTATAGTCATTATGATTAAGGTTTACAATATATAAAGTAGTAATCGTGTATCTATTCCTTTACGGATATCATTTTCTAACAATACTAAGAGTATTCGATTTAGAAGAATCGGCATCAAGTTTCATAATGTTGAAGTTAAAATTATGATCATTGATGACGTTTGAGCACATAAAGTCATATTCATGGTGTTGACCAATTGACTAAAGTATTTCCAGTTATTTTATCAAAAGATCATATAAAGAATATGAGCTCAATAATATGATGTTTGTATTTGTAAGGATTTTGCACATGATGTCTAGACATATTTTGAGTGTTGGTATTTCGGGTATGACTTAGAAAGTGTTCTGTTAGGAACCAGCAAAGATACGATTTTTAATAGATAAAGTAATGGAAATAACAAGATATTTGAGCACAAAAGAGGTGTGCTCTCCTCCCAAGACGCCGAAGAGGACGTCCGCACTCGTTTAATCTAAGATCTAAACCTAAGGACGCTCAATAGAAAATATCCAATATCAAGCATGCATACAAATGACGGCTAGCCCTAGTTTAAATAGAAAATAAGAAAACCATCATTGCTGTGTGCAAAGTAATTGCTCCATGACTTGTTGTGCGCAAAGTAATTTCTTCATGACTTGTTGTGCGTAAAGTAATTCCATCCCCTCTTTAGCCGCGCACGGATCTAACATTATTCCGCCCCTGAAAATCCACCTTGTCCTCAAGGTGGTGCATGGAGTGTGCGTGCCATCCATTCCACGTATTGCATATCTCCTCCCGGTTCAAAAGGATGAAAATGATCTCCACCGCTTTCACTGCCGTTCTGAAAAAATCCAGATCTGGAAGGTTCAGATCTGAAAACTTGAAGATCTGGATATGAAAATTTCAGATCTGAGACTTTCAGATCTAGATCTGAACCTTACAAATCTGGATCTGAACCTTTTAGATCTGGATCTGAAAGATCTGGATCTGAGAATTTCAGATCTGAGACTTTCAGATTTGGATCCGAGAATTTCAGATCTGGATCTGAAAGATCTGAATCTGAGAATTTCTGATCTGTATTTGAGAATTTCAGATCTGAATCTGAGAATTTCTGATCTGAATCTGACAATTTCAGATCTGAGACTTTCAGATCTGGATCTGAGAATTTCAGATTTGGATCTGAGAATTTCAGATCTGTAATTTTCAGATCTGGGCCTTTCTCGTTCAAAGATGTCGCCTTTGACGTCGATTTAGGGTTTCCTTCACCTTGTGTAATAGCCGCCAAGACGGAGAAGATCTTTGCAAATTGTTCGTCGCGCTTCGCTTGATTTGCCGTTAATTGGTCGATAGATGTCGTCAATTTCTTTATGGCATCATCGTTCCTCGTCAACGATCTCTTTATCCCCTCGATCTCGCCGTTGAACTTCTCCTCCAGAGCTTCAATTTTTTTGGTGGTAGCCACCTCCATGGATGCCAAGATCGTCGCTCTGATACCAAAATGTTAGGAACCAGCAAAGATACGATTTTTAATAGATAAAGTAATGGAAATAACAAGATATTTGAGCACAAAAGAGGTGTGCTCTCCTCCCAAGACGCCGAAGAGGACGTCCGCACTCGTTTAATCTAAGATCTAAACCTAAGGACGCTCAATAGAAAATATCCAATATCAAGCATGCATACAAATGACGGCTAGCCCTAGTTTAAATAGAAAATAAGAAAACCCTCATTGCTGTGCGCAAAGTAATTGCTCCATGACTTGTTGTGCGTAAAGTAACTCCATCCCCTCTTTAGCCGCGCACGGATCTAACATGTTCACATTATATCTAAGTTATGCGATAATTATTTATAAAGCAAATAAAATTTAGACTCGAAATAGTCAAGTATCTATTCATAAAGTTATTTGCATAAGGTTGTTTGCATATTGTTGGTTGCAAAGTGGAAAAATTATCGAAGCTTCTTGAAGAAACATTTATGTTGCTCATTAAAATGCAAAAATTAAATTTTGGCCATAAGATATAGTTGTAATGATGTTGTGCTATAAAGATATTAATAGGATTATTCGAGTCATGTGAGAATATAAGAACTACCCTTATGTGACTCTTCAATTCTATTAATTGTAGCATGAAACATATGTATATACATATACATATCAACGCATATTGATATGTCATGTGACATATTATAGCCATATAAATGTTATTATAATTATCATAACTTTATAGGTAGTTATTATAACTATTTGATGGAAAGAGTTATATATAAGGAGTCATTATATACGTATGAACACATTGATATGTCATTTGACATATTATAACTATATAAATGTTAATATAGTTATCATAACTACATAAGTAATTATTATAACTTCTTAACGGAAGGGTTATATAAAGAGGATTCCATGTCTACAAATGAATGGTAAAGAATTGTGAAGTGTGAATTATCTTGAATTAATGCCTTTTTCGGATAATTATTCATCCCATCAAGTAAGCAATAAAGTGAGAGTTGTAGACAAGAACAACAATGAAATTGAGGGGTTTTCTTCATATATATATATATATATATATATATATATATATATATATATATATATATATATATATCTATATATTAAAACACAGAGGTTTTTGAATTTTAGGGCTGACTGGGACAAGCTGATGTCATGCTGATGTATAAAGAGGTTGATAGAAGAATGGCTAGGATTTAATCTTGGTAAAAGAAGGGTTGAGATGAGTGTTTGGAAACCACACCACTTTTTTCCTTTTGTTTTCAAACCCCTCACAATCACTACATTTGCGCAGAATACCACATATTTTCCTTTTTTGCTTAAAAAACCCTCTTATTTCACTTTTTACCCACACACCATACACACACACTTATACACTTCTACCCCGCGCGCCGAAGGCGCCCGCGCGCCGAAGGCGCCCGCGCGCCGAAGGCGCCCGCGCGCCGAAGGCGCCCGCGCGCCGAAGGCGCCCGCGCGCCGAAGGCGCCCGCGCGCCGAAGGCGCCCGCGCGCCGAAGGCGCCCGCGCGCCGAAGGCGCCCGCGCGCCGAAGGCGCCCGCGCGCCGAAGGCGCCCGCGCGCCGAAGGCGCCCGCGCGCCGAAGGCGCCCGCGCGCCGAAGGCGCCCGCGCGCCGAAGGCGCCCGCGCGCCGAAGGCGCCCGCGCGCCGAAGGCGCCCGCGCGCCGAAGGCGCCCGCGCGCCGAAGGCGCCCGCTAAATTTTTTTACGCTAATTTATTGTTCCGACTCAAGAGCGCCATCGCCGAATTTATTGTTCTACGTCGAATTTTTTGTTCCGCACAAATTTGACTGTGTAAATAATGTTTGGGAACAAAGATTTCGCGGGGGAAAATCTTAAATGAACCGTGCCCGCGGGCACGGGTTATGACTAGTATATATATATATATGGCAATCTTCGGGTGCGAAAAAACACGTGCGAAAGCCGTGCAAAAACTTTTTTTTATTTTTTTGAAATTTTTTTCAAAAAAATTTTTGATGTTTAATCCATACAATTATAGACCGCATGGAAAATAATGGGTGAACCCGTTGGGAATTAGAGCACACATCCACCCGTTATAAATTTAACGGTCTCAAAACATGCAAATTTGATGAAATGCCTTGATCGAATGCCAAATGACATTATTTCTCAACGATTATTTTTTTGAGGGGTGTATAACAACATATAATGAAGGTGAAAAAAAATTTTGAAAAAAAAATTAAAAAAAATTGAAAACATTTTCGCACGGTGCGAAATGTTCTCATTTGAATATATATGTATATATATACACATATACACATATACATGTATCTATATATTAAAATACAAAGGTTTTTGAATTATAGGGCTGACTGGGACAAGCTGATGTCATGCTGATGTATAAAGAGGTTGATAGAAGAATGGATATGATTTAATCTTGGTAAAAGAAGGGTTGAGATGAGTGTTTGGAAAACCCACCATTTTTTTCCTTTTGTTTTCAAACCCTCCACAATCACTACATTTGCGCAGAATACCACCAATTTCCCATTTTTGCTAAAAAACCATCTTATTTCACTTTTTACCCACACACCATACACACACACTTATGCACTTCCACCCTTCGCGCCGAAGGCGCCCGCGCCGAAGGCGCCCGCGCCGAAGGCGCCCGCGCCGAAGGCGCCCGCGCCGAAGGCGCCCGCGCCGAAGGCGCCCGCGCCGAAGGCGCCCGCGCCGAAGGCGCCCGCGCCGAAGGCGCCCGCGCCGAAGGCGCCCGCGCCGAAGGCGCCCGCGCCGAAGGCGCCCGCGCCGAAGGCGCCCGCGCCGAAGGCGCCCGCGCCGAAGGCGCCCGCGCCGAAGGCGCCCGCGCCGAAGGCGCCCGCGCCGAAGGCGCCCGCGCCGAAGGCGCCCGCGCCGAAGGCGCCCGCGCCGAAGGCGCCCGCGCCGAAGGCGCCCGCGCCGAAGGCGCCCGCGCCGAAGGCGCCCGCGCCGAAGGCGCCCGCGCCGAAGGCGCCCGCGCCGAAGGCGCCCGCGCCGAAGGCGCCCGCGCCGAAGGCGCCCGCGCCGAAGGCGCCCGCGCCGAAGGCGCCCGCGCCGAAGGCGCCCGCGCCGAAGGCGCCCGCGCCGAAGGCGCCCGCGCCGAAGGCGCCCGCGCCGAAGGCGCCCGCGCCGAAGGCGCCCGCGCCGAAGGCGCCCGCGCCGAAGGCGCCCGCGCCGAAGGCGCCCGCGCCGAAGGCGCCCGCGCCGAAGGCGCCCGCGCCGAAGGCGCCCGCGCCGAAGGCGCCCGCGCCGAAGGCGCCCGCGCCGAAGGCGCCCGCGCCGAAGGCGCCCGCGCCGAAGGCGCCCGCGCCGAAGGCGCCCGCGCCGAAGGCGCCCGCGCCGAAGGCGCCCGCGCCGAAGGCGCCCGCGCCGAAGGCGCCCGCGCCGAAGGCGCCCGCGCCGAAGGCGCCCGCGCCGAAGGCGCCCGCGCCGAAGGCGCCCGCGCCGAAGGCGCCCGCGCCGAAGGCGCCCGCGCCGAAGGCGCCCGCGCCGAAGGCGCCCGCGCCGAAGGCGCCCGCGCCGAAGGCGCCCGCGCCGAAGGCGCCCGCGCCGAAGGCGCCCGCGCCGAAGGCGCCCGCGCCGAAGGCGCCCGCGCCGAAGGCGCCCGCGCCGAAGGCGCCCGCGCCGAAGGCGCCCGCGCCGAAGGCGCCCGCGCCGAAGGCGCCCGCGCCGAAGGCGCCCGCGCCGAAGGCGCCCGCGCCGAAGGCGCCCGCGCCGAAGGCGCCCGCGCCGAAGGCGCCCGCGCCGAAGGCGCCCGCTAAATTTTTTACGCTAATTTGTTGTTCCGACTCAAGTGCGCCCTCGCCGAATTTATTGTTCTAAGTCGAATTTGCTGTTTCGCACAAATTTGACTGTGTAAATAATGTTTGGGAACAAAGATTTCGCGGGTGAAAATCTTAAATGAACCGTGCCAATGGGCACGGGTATGACTAGTGTATATATATATAAGAGTAATGGGTATCATACACCATATGAGTGAGGGTCATATATGCCCTCTCACATAAAGCAACCAAGTACAACCAAGTACAAGCCCATGTGGTCTTATACTTGGTTGCTTTATGTGAGAGGGTATATGAGGCTCTCTCTCATATGGCGTATGATACTCATTATTCTATATATATATATATCTCTCTCTCTCTCATCAAATTAAGGTATGTTCATGCTTACTCTTTTATTATTATTTGATATGTACATGAGTCACATTTGTACATTGTTAATCATGCCATATAATTTTAGGAATCCATCGATTCCCACAAGTCGGTCATCAAAGGAGTAAGAGTTGAGTGCTTCAATTGATTTTCCACTGGTAATCCCCCCCACTCACCAGGGAAAAAATTCCAAAGAAAGCATGCAAAGACAGACAATCAGTCCACACAGGAGGTGCAGGTGAAGAATACTGGGAGCTTTCACACCATACATCACCACCTCTAGAATATTAGTTAGGCGTTTTTGTAGAAACAATAGCACAAGTAAGAAGTAAGGTGAGATAGTAGAAAATTTGCTAACATAAAAATATGTAGTTTGTTTTCCGTTGATTCAAAATTATTAGAATAACATCTAAGAATACCACAACACACAAGCAAACAAGCTATCAAAAGAGAATGATGATTGAAATTAACTATTGGCTAGACTTCAGAAAAGAAAACTCATTTAATTGGTTAATACCATGGCTGGGTGGGGCTAGAAAGCTAGCTTCACTGAATTGGCTAATACCATGCTTGGGTGGGGCCAGACAGTTAGTTTACTGATGTTGGTGTAATTTACTGTAGGCATATGGAGCATAGATAAACCATCGTAGATGAACAATAATCACTTCATAAGATAAGGTACGAGGAAAATATAATCTGAACATGTCTGCTTAGAGTTTCAGAATGATAAGAGGTAATGTCATAAATTTATGAGGTCGAACATACTGAAGAGCATCACTTGCAACCTCCGAAATGAACTTCTGCGCGGCTACAGCTACCAGCCTTGTTCTGCCATAAGTTACAGAAACAAATAATCATAATAACTTAGGATGAAGCTCATGAAAGGTCACTATCAAATTAGAATAATCCACATTCAGAATCAACAAGAAATGAACACAACACCTCGTCATATGATGGGAAAACATAAAATTTTATAAAGAATAAGTGCTGCCCAAAAACTAATACTGACTACTCATGGACATCCCAAATTCCATGAAATCAGTCAGTATAATTTTTTTAATTATCATTTTTCAGCGCCACAGGGGAGGTGGTGGCGGATGAGGGGGATCAAGAATCGCTCCAAACTTAAAATCTGTAGATGGGACAATCAGCTATAGTTCATATGAAATTTCTCAAATCAGGAATTACATGGTATGTTTGGCCATGTTGTTGGAAACTAAAGATTTGATTTTCTGCCTCCATAATATTTTTATGTTACAAACACAAACATATTTTTGTGTGCATATTAACTCCATACATGCAGATTATAAAGTTCAAACATTGCATATTCAGATAAGACATCATCAAGACAACATACGTTGCAAGAAGCATCAAAAGCAAGTCTCAAAGCTGCATATTTGAAACTTGTAAAATATGATGTAATCTTTATGTTTCTTCTTGCTTATACTTAGATTGTTAAAGCATTGATGATGATGTATCTTAGCCTCTTAGAATTCTCTCAAAAGACCAATTCATAGCCTAAATTAGTCGACAAATATTTTTGCTGGTCGACTAATTAAAACACCAAAAATTCCAGAAAAATATAAGTTCTTGGTTAGACTTATTCCTTAGTTGACAGGATCACGTTTTCATAAAATTTCACACTGTTGATCCTAGTCGACTAACAAACTACCTGGTCGACTAATAGGTAGCTACCACATCAGTCATATTTTTAAATGTTTGCCTAGTCGACTAACAAACTTCCTAGTCAACTAATAACCAGTTATAAGTTATAACTTCCACACACGGCTAGATTTTTGACCATTTACATTTCCAGCGTTCAGATTTTTAGGACTAGTCGACTAATAAACCACCTAGTCGACTAATTTTTGAACAAACGGTTCAGTTTTTCAAACTGTTTTAGGCAGTTGTTATTGGGGATCTCTTTGGCCTATAAATAGACCCCAAATCCTCAGTCTTTACCCACGAAATTCTTCTCTCTTTCTCATTATTAAAGTGTCTTTCTCACTCTAAAAAGAGAATGATTTTCAGATTTTCATTGGAAACACTATAGAAATTTTGCCTTAATAGAATGTCCATTTCCAAGTGTTTTCTACTACATTTTCACATCAAGAAACCTTAGAGATAACATCACCTTCCTTGCAATCTCTAAGATCACCTTCCTTGCAATTCAATTCCTACATTATCAAGGCTATAAGGTGATATTGTTTCATACTTTATTTTTTTCTCTTTATTTGGTGAATCTTTTGTTGAAGAGATTATACAAAATGTAACACGGGGAGTGTTAGTATCTTTGTATGTTTGCTTGCGGGGAGCAAGTGGCAATAGTGTATTTAAAATCTCTATGGGGAGTAAGGGACTAGACGTAAGATCACAAAGATCCGAACCAGGATACATCGCGGTGTTTGTGTTTGCTTATTCTCTGGATTGTGATTATTTACTTCTGTACTTCTACTGCAATTTTTAGTAACTTTTACTTTTGCAATTTCATTGTGATATACACTATTCACCCCCTGATGTATTTGGTATGGCAAGAGATCCAACATTTGGTATCATAGCATGGTTAAGATGGCCTACACCTATCCAACGAACAATATAACGTCTTCATCACAATTTCCAAAAAGACACTACTACAATGCATCCATTGTTCAATGGTTCCAACTATTCATACTGGAAGAAGAGGATGACGATCTATCTTCTGTTAGGTTTTATGCGACCTTACAGCTCAAAAATCGACGTCTGGCCTGACGTCTGGCCTAAGTCGGCAGACGACAGAAAGAAATAAGCAGCAGAAAAACATCTTTAAACAATTTTAAGGAAGGTCCTAAAGAAATCAAACCATAGCCAGAATCTCTACTATCCCGGTGTGGGTCTGACCAACCCCTAAAGATAGATCTACAAAACTACTGCAATTATAAACGCATGAAAAAAGGGAAATATCTTTGTTTCGCACGTTAGCAGAACGTCGATCCTCACGAACTAATGCCCCACGTTGGGGCTGAACCGCTTCCGTTGAGCCGCACTGTGTCCCAAGGCAAGTAATCACATTGTCGCCAAGTCAACTACGTGCTCCAGAAAGTTTCACATTGAGTGGATCCTCCGCCAAGAGCTCGGATCCGATCCAAACTCCTTCGTGGCTTTGCTAGAGCCCGAGCAGGAGCAAGGAAATAAAAGGGAGAAAGAGTGAATATTATTTTAGCCTATTCGATCTAGGTGTGCTCTTAACTTTTAAGAGCTCACTTGATCCAAGACTTGGTGCGAGTTTCAAGGAGAGAAGTTAGCCCCTATTTTTCATCTCATGGAGAAACAGGCAACTTTCAATGCATTTAATAATTGCAAAAATTAATAAATCAAAGTAGACCTAGCTCTGATACCAACGTTGGGTTTTTCTACGACCTTACGGCTCAAAAATCGACGTCTAGCCTAAGTCAGCAGACGACAAAAAGAAATAAGCAGCAGAAAAACATGGTAAAACAATTTTAAGAATGGCCCTAAAGAAATCAAACCCTAACTAGAATCTCTACTATCTCTTGGTGAGTCTGACTAACCCCTAAAGATAGATATACAAAAATACTGTAATTATAAACACATGAAAAATAAAGGACATACCTGTGTTCCACATGTTAGCAGAACGTCGATCCTCACGAACCAATGCCCCACGTTAGGGCTGAACCGCTTCCCTTGAGCCGCACCGTGTCCCGAGGCGAATAATCCCCTTCGTCGCCGAGTCAACCACGCGCTCCAGAAAGTTTCACCTTGAGTGGATCCTCCGTCGAAAATTCGGATTCAATCCGAACTCCTTCGTGGCTTTGATAAAGCCCGAGCATTAGCAAGGAAATAAAAGGGAGAAAGAGTGAATATTATTTTAGCCTATTCGATATAGGTGTGCTCTTAACTTTTGAGAGCTCCCTTGATCCAAGACTTGGTGCGAGTTTCAAGGAGAGGAGTTAGCCCCTATTTATATAGTGAGTGTAACCCTCCTATTCTCAAAATAACCAATGTAAGACTAATTAATTAAAAGGAATAATTAATTACAAGTTTACCTTCTATGAAGACCAAACTTTAACGAATTATTTCTATCTCATCGTTGAACTCCAAAAACGATATCTTATATCAAATCGAGGAGCACTGAACGATGACCGCATAGGAACAAACGGTGCTCAATTCCGAGTTCGTTTGACCCCTCAAACGAACATTCAAAATCTACCAAAAAACCAACCCAAAATCAGTGTTTCGCAGATCTACAGAGAGAACGTGGGGCCCACTGTGGGCCCCACCGGGCACACCCGGGTCTGGTGGGCTAGCCCGCCCGTTGCGGGTCGGGCGCCCGCCTACTTTGGGAGGGCGGGCCAGCCCATGCCCGCTTAGAGCTGGCTGGCTGGCCCTGCCTGCTTTAGGAGGGCAGGCCAGCCCAGGCCTGCTTAGAGCTGGCCGGCTAGCCCCGCCCGCCCAAAGCGGGCGGGTTGGGCTAGCCCCGCCCCTTTTGGGTGCTTTTTTTAAAATTTTTTTTTCTTTTTTCGTCCTTTCTTTTGGCTTTCTTTCTTTCTTTTTGGTCCTCTTCCAATCTTGTTGGGTTTGGATCAAAACGGATGGGTCTGTGACATTCCTAGACCCCTGATTGAGCTTGTTCTATGCATTTGTTTTAAAATATTCTCGCAAACATTTTTGCGACATATTTAAATCACACATCATTAATTATTCTTTAGGCTATATCGCAAAATATTTGCGACGTAATAAATTCTCATACATTGTATATGCATTATCTCCCTTAAACTTCATATTACTTGACGAAAGTCACACTCTATGTGAGACCCTACAGCCTGATCCTACTACAGGTGGGGCTCAAAACCCCCAGACTATAGTGACCACGAGCTGCAGGTTTCATCCATATTTCGGTATCATCATTATGTGATTAGCCCATTGACATGACTATTGTCGGGATCACACTGACTGTGTCCGTGATGAATGTCGATGTTTTAGTCACTTCGTCAAAACTATGTCGCTTAGCCAAGCTTAGGGTTTGGTCGACTGTCAACCCTAATAGCTTGAAACTGGTTAGTCTCCATCAGTCTTCAGTCCGATAATGTTGGACTTCTTCCAACATACTTTGGCCAAAGTTTTTCCTAAAGACCGAACTAACACATGCGACACTAACTCCCTATAAACTGAAGAGACGAATTCTCTCTTGGTCATTACTCTCCTCGCATGCTTCAAGTGTCACCCAACCAAAGACCTTTCAATAGGCCTTGCCTCGAATCTAGGTTAGATATCTAATGGCCTCAAGTCTAAGGACCAACTTGTCAATCAGCACTGAGAGTTATCATTGACAGATGACTTTATGTTACCCATGTGATAACTCTCGTTGGGTCGTTCAGTGAGCACATTCTCTAATGAGCATATGTGTCTCGTCTCCGACTTCGTCAAGTCCAACGACCATGAGATCATCGTCATCAATACATGGTGAAGACAAAAATACTATGGTCTATCCGATGTGTCGATATCCTTTTCTCGAAACTTCTACGACCACGAACGATTTGACTAATGCTACAAACGGTCAAGCAATTCTCCAAGATCGAGATCCTCATCTCGATACTTGTTTGATCTCGCATCATGTCTCAGGGCTTTACCTAAGTTCTAACGAATGCTACAGTATTTACTTAAATAAACTCTTACCAAACAGCTTACTGTTATTTTGAACAATATGTTTGTACATATACATAAAGATAAATTGTCACAAGGGCACACATATCTCTCATTATCTTCAAAGCATCGACTATGAACTTTGAAACATTTTGGAAACTCAATACAAGAAGCTTACAATTCCATACGCCCAATGGACCACAGTTGACAAAACCGCTACAACTCACAACTCTAAGGCCATGAATGCACTATTTTGTACCATGGACAAGAATGAATTCAACCGAGTCCCCCAAGCCAAATCAGCATATGAAATCTGGAATAAACTCAAGAAAACACACGAAGGACTAGTAAAATTAAGGAAACTAAAATTTATGTTCCTATTCATAGCTTTGAGTTATTTAAGATGAATAAGAATGAGACAATTGGAAAGATGATCCCTAGATTCACCGACATAACAAACTCTCTAATTGCTCTTGGTAAAGTATATACTCAAACTGAATAAGTCAAGAAGATCATTTATGCGTTAACACCAGAATGGGAAAAGAAAACAATAATAAAAGAAGCAATGACTTGTCAAATCTCACTGTTGAAAGCCTCTTTGGCAACTTAATGGCATATGAAGTACAACTTCAAGATCGCAAAAAACAATCAGACTCAAAGAAGAAAGTGATTGCTTTCAATGCATCGTCAGATACAAGATGATTCAAATAAGGATGACGACAATGTGGCATTAATCACCAGAAACTTCAAAAAGTTTCTACGATGTAAATATAAAAATTTGAAATCTACAAAATACTGATACTTCTTTATGTTTTAATTTCAACATGCCGAGACATATAAAAAAGGATTGTTCACTCCTAAAACCAACTTTCAACAAATCCAAAAGGGAAAGGAAGTTCGATAAGAAAAAGAATGCACTAGCAACCACTTGGGATTTTTCATCCTTTGTTGAAGAAGAAAATGATAAACAAACAAATAAAGAGAACACCCGCATGTGCTTTATGGCCCAAAATGATGATGATGTAAGTCATTTAGATAATGAGAAATTATTAGATGCTTTTAATGAGTTATTTATAAGATTTAAAAAGCTTAATGCCCAACATAAGGCATTAATTTATTACTAATCAATAATTAATCTCATCACAATCATTAGACATAATTAAAAATGAGTAAGAAACTGTCTTCTCCTAATACTAAGTTAATACAAGAGAATGAGATTCTCAAATCTGAGAATCATAATATGATATCACATATTTCAGAATTAGATGATAATATCGTATCTTTGAGAAAGAAATATAATGAAATGGCTTCAAACATAAATAAATTTAATAAAGGAAAGGACAATCTTGATGAGTTAATTAAGGTACAACATCCAACAAATCATCAAGGTTTGGGTTCTCAAAATTCACCCAAATTTAATGAATTTGTAAATGTTGTTTATCCTAAAAAGAAGATGCATATATTTGTGGATACAAAGAAAATAGCTTCTTCAAATTCTTTGCTACAAAAGAATAATATTTCTAATACAAATAAGACAAACTTTGTAACATCTAGAAAATTCACCACATTCTATGTGGATTCCTAAAGACTTGTGCTTATATGATAAGGATTTGTATATTTCAAATTTTATGAAAGATATTATACATTTGGAGATTTATTTGAAAAAGACAAATTTTGCTTGGGTTTGGCTTCCTAAGGACTAATCACAAGGACCCAAAATAAAAGTGTACCAATAATTCATTGTTTATTTTTCATGTACCTATAAAAGAAAACTGAATCCTAGATAGTGGATGTTCCAAACACATGACATGGAACATCAAACTTCTATCAACCGTTCAATTCAAAGATTGTGGCACGGTTACCTTTGGAGACAACAAAGTTAAAGTTATTGGTATTGGAACAGTTGGTAATCCAGATACGCCAATCATCGAAAACGTGATCCTCGTTGACGGTTTGAAACATAATCTTTTATCTATTTCTTAATTATGCGATAAATATTTTAAACTAGGTTTCGAAAAGAATGCATGCATTATATATGATCTTAATATGACTAATATATTATTTCAAGGTAAATCGTAAAAATTATATTTATATATATAATGCGTGAAAATAAATTCATATAATCATTGTTTATGTCCACAGATAATACACTATTTGGCACAAACGTTTTGGACAAACTAATTTCAAACATTTGGCACGTATTTCTAGACACAAACTAGTTTCAAATACGCCAAATATATCTTTTAATCATACACAATTTTGTGATGCATGTCAACAAAGAAAAATACATAAATCATCCTTTAAATTAAAAGATGGTATTTCAATTAAACGACCACTTGAACTCCTACACTAGGATTTGTTTGGTTCATCTAGAATAGCCTCCTTAAATGAAAGTGGATATACATTTGTTATTGTAAATGATTATTCTAGATATACTTGAATTTTATTCTTGAAACATAAAAATGATGTGTTTGAAGAATTTACAATATTTTATAGAAAAATTCAAAAATTAAAATCTTCGAACATTATCATTATTCGTAATGATCATAGAGGAGAATTTGAAAATGAATTATTTACAAAATTTTGTAATAATAATGGTATAACACATAATTTCTCCTTTCCTAGAGCCGCACCACAAAATGGTGTGGTTGAAAGAAAAATAAACCTTTACAAGAATGTGCTAGAACTATGTTATGTGATAGTAACCTACCAAAATATTTTTGGTCAGAAACTGATGCAACTACATGTTATATTTTAAATAGAATTTTAGTAAGACCTATATTAAATAAAACATGTTTTGAACTATTTTGTGATCGTATTCCACGTGTATCGTATTTTCGAGTTGTTGGATGTAAATGTTTTATACTGAACACTAGAGATACACTAGATAAATTTGATTCTAAATCAAATGAAGGTATATTTGTAGGTTATTCTACACGTAGCAAAGCCTATAGGAAATATAATAAAAGAACTTTATGTATTGAAGAATCACTTCATATTGATGAAATTTACTCAACACACCTATAGAAGAAAGATGAATCATTACCTTTATCTAATCCACTAGAAAATATTAAATTAGATGACAATGATGATAATAATGATTCTACTAATCCCTCTACTGATACAACCTCAAAAAATACAAGTCTTCCTAAGACATTTGTAGAAGTTCCCTACCATCCATATGAATTAATTATTGGAAATAGTACACATGGTATGAGAACTAGATCACAAATAAAACAAATGACATATTGTGCCTTTATATCATCCATTAAACCAAAGAATGCTAATGAAGTATGTAAAGATAGTTCATGGATAATAGCAATGCAGGAAGAACTTAATCAATTCAAAAGGAATAATGTATGGGAATTAGTTCCAAGACATTCAGATCATCCTGTTATAAGAATATAATGGGTATTTAAAAATAAGTTAGATGAATCAGGACATGTAGTTAGAAATAAGACTAGATTAGTTGCCCAAGGATATAATCAGGAAGAAAGAATAGATTACGATGAAACATATGCACCAGTTGCACGTCTAGAATCTATTAGAATGTTAATAGTTTCTACTTGCTATAAAGATTTTAAGTTATATCATATGGACGTTAAAACGCTTTCTTAACTAGTATTATCAAAGAAGAAGTCTACGTAGAACAACCACCTGGATTTCAACATTTCAACATGAAACTTTGGAAATCATGTTTTCAAGTTAAAGAAAGCATTATATGGTTTAAAGCAAGCACCACGTGCTTGGTATGAAAGACTCAAAACTTTTCGTCTGAAATCTGGTTATTCTATTGGTAAGATAAACTCCACCTTATTTACAAAACACGTAGATTCTGATGTTATAATTATAAGGAAATGCAGATATAATTATAAGGAAATGTTATAATTATATAGATATATGTTGATATAATATGTGGATCTACTAATGATTCTTTATGTCAAGAATTTTCTAAGGAAATGCAGAATGAGCTCGAGATGAGTCACATGGGAGAACTGACCTACTTCCTTGGACTACAAATTAAACAAATGAAGGAAGATATATTTATTCACCAAAGTAAATATACAAAAGAACTCATCAAATACTCTGGTTTAGAGAATTCTGTAAAAAACGTACTCCAATGGGTACATAATCATCTCTTGACAAAGATATAAATGAAAGTGTTGATCAACGCTTATATCGAGATATGATCGGATCTTTACTATATCTTACAGCAAGTAGACCGGATATTATGTCATATGTATGTTTGTGTGCTATTTATCAATCAGATCCTAAGATGTCATATTTAACTGCAGTAAAAAGGATAATTATGTATATAAAGCATACTTCTGATTTTGGTCTATATTATCCCAAATCAAACACATTTTATCTAATATCATTTAGTGATGCAGATTTTGCTGGTTACAAATCTGATCGTAAACGTACAAATGGAACTTGTCACTTTTTAGGTCAAGTCTTAGTGTCTTGGTTTAGTAAGAAACTAAATTCTGTTTCATTATCAACCACTGAAGCAGAACTTGTTGATACAGGATTAGCATGTGTACAAATATTATGGATGAAACAAACTATATTAGATTATGGCATTAACTGTAACACATGTCTAATTATGTGTGATAACACTAGTGCAAATATCTAAAAATCCAGTCCATCATGCACGTACAAAAGACATAAATATACGACATCACTTCCTAGATGATCGTGTACAAAAAGGAGACATTATTTTAAAATATATAGCAACTGAAAATCAGATTGCAGATATTTTAACTAAACCATTAAAAGAAGAAACATTTTTAAGACTTAGAAGAGAATTAGGAATAATTAGTGAATCTGAATTTTTAATCTTTTATTTGAAAAATATTAAAAATAACATGGTTGTTATTATATAATTTTTATGGATTTTTCTGAATTATTTTATATTTTAATTAGTCGACCGGCACATATTTTAGTCGACTAATACGATAGCCTAGAATTATCTGGTGACGATATATGGGAAATATATTTTTTAATATAAGATTTTTATTTTTATTTTTATAATAATAGTATGTGTACTATATAGATATGATAAAAGATTTGACAACTAACTACATGACAAAGTAGGTTTGCATCTAAGTACATTGGGAATTCAAATTTGAATTTTCCCTCTCCTAAGTACATGTACTTTGTACTTACCTTACATGGTCAAGTCATATCATCTTTTACTCACATATCAAATCCATTGTACTTTCCCAATGGGTCACACCCTTTGACCGAACAAATATGTCAAATCATCGTTATTCATGTGTCTTCCCAATGAGGACAATTGATCGAACCGAATTAGTCGGCTAACACAATTGGCTAGTCGACTAATCTGCTGCAGTTTTCCTAAAAATTGCAGATTTCGATCAGTTCTTCCATAATTTTCCGACTGATTTCATTTCCCAACCTCTTTATGACGGTTCAATCAGTTTTGATAGAGTTATTAATTGGTTTTGGAGATCCAAATTTTGAATTTCCCTCAAATTCTCTTTATAAGTGGCCATTGGTTATCTTTTTCTTCGTCCATGCGAAAACCACTATCACACTACTCCAAGAAATCTTCTCTTTTCAAACCCAAATATAAGATGACATCATCCTCTCGACAACACCATCGTCGCCAACACCCGGCCGATCGGCGCCCCATCATCTTCACCACCAATGAAGCTGGGCGAAATTCGATACCATGTCTTCTATCACCTTCCTCTCGAAGTGATACATAGACTATAACGACTCTATAATCCTCCAATTTGACACCTTCCATCTTTTCTCCGTCGTTTCGCTTCTTAGTGTTTGGAGTTCTGATCATAAGAACCATATTATCAGTCTTGTAAAAGACCTAGAAAATATCTGTGCACATAGTGCACGGGGGTTGGAAAAAATCGGAGGGAATCATGGGGCCAAAGAGAAAAAAAGAGTGGGTGTGTAAGTGGGAATTGTGGGGGTAAACCGCAATTTAATGGATTTGAGGTGGTTTTTTGGTTTTATTATATGGAGTAGCAAACTTGTAATTAAGAGGAAGATGGTGGCTTTTTTGTTGGGGAAGCCATGTGGCATGCCACATGGGACACACTTTGTCCACATGGGGACAAAGGTTGGGCCCACACTTAAGGTGGGACTTTGTCCCATTAGAACAAAGTGATCATTTGTATAATAGATTCTATGCCAATAAGGAACCTACTCGAGAGGGTGGGAACATATTTCTTGACACCCCCGTCAAGGGCATTGAAATCCATCTCACGCCACGTGCTCTTTCCTGAATTCTTGATGTCCCCGATTCAAACGTTGATGACCTATTATTCCAAATGAACAATGAGACTATTCTTGGTAGGCTGAGCCAAAATTTTCACATAGGCATGAGGGCCGTAAACCTCAATCCCAATCCACGACTCATGCTCAAGATATTCATCTATAATCTCGTCCCAAAATCCGGATCTTATAAGTACCTTAATAATATCCTTGGGCGATGTCTATAAGCCGTAATGGAAGGAATTAACGTTAATTGGGGGTATGTTCTTCTTCAAACATAAATCAAGCCGGTTGCCCACCATATTTACCTTCCTTGCACCATAACCCAGATCCTACAATATTTTCATGTCGATCTTGATTGAGAATTATCTATCTTCAATCCTATCGACTTCGAGTGATCCGTGTTATTGCGCATGGACCTTCCGGCCCCTTCGGTCAATTTGGAAGAACAAGAACAACAACATCAAAAGCCTCCTTTGCATCATCGTCGTGTTGGTGTTAACCCAAATGCCAAGTATCATCCATGTGAGTCTACACACTCAATTCTCAAGGCTCCGTGACGATATGAACGCAGGCTTCGCGGGTATACAAACACATTTTAGCGGAATTGAAAGCCGCTTTGATAATGTCACCGACGCCTTGGAGCAAATTCAAGGCACTCAAGCCCAAATCTTGAGCCACCTTGAACACTGGAACCCGTATGCTCCTTCCTCCTTACGTTATCCACCTCCGCCACCACCGAAGTTATATGCCTATCTGTTTCGACCTTATTGTAATTAGCAGACTAGGCAAATCACATAGTCGACTAATGGTTTAGTTTAGATTTTATTTCACCATTTTTAGGTTGAATGGTTTCTAGGTCTATGACATGTCCTAAATGTTTCGGTTCTATACTTTGGCTTTCTGTTTGGCGTGTATCAACTTTTTAATTTATGTTAATGCAAATGTCCTTTTGCTTATATTTTGTTTTATTCCTGAAAATTGACTTCAGTTTATTAGCCGCCTAACCAATTTCTTAGTCAACTAACTTATATTCTCCTATTCTCCAGAACGTTCCAAATTGCATGCAGTTTTCCAGAATTACCTTCTTTTTGATAATTTCAAATGGGGAGAATCAATGCACCAATACTAAATGCATTGTAGTAACTTAAGGAAAACTAAATGTGCATTAGTATAACATATACTTAAAACTAAATGCACATAACATGTACTCAACTCAAATACACAATAATGTTAGTACAACATAAAGTTAGTATTAATATTTTCTTCCAAAACAAATTATAACATATGATTATCATATTATATAAATACTTTTATTGTCATAACTTATGATTTCTGTACAAAGCATATCTTTAGGGGGAGATTTTAATCATTTTATTATTTGTTTGTAATCATCAAAAAGAGCGAGATGTTGGAAACTAAAGATTTGATTCTCTCTCCATAATGTTTTAATGTTACAAACACATACATATTTTTTGTGCATACTAATTCTATCCATGCAAATTATAAAGTTCAAACATTGCATATTCAGATAAGACAATCATCAAGACAACATACGTTGCAAGAAGCATCAAAAGCAAGCCTCAAAGCTGCAGAATTGAAACTTCTAAAATATGATGTAATCTTTATGTTTCTTCTTGCTTATACTTAGATGGTAAAAGCATTGATGATAATCTATAGCCTCTTAGGATTCTCTCAAAAGATCAATTCATAGCCTAAATTAGTCGACTAATATTTTTGCTGATCAACTAATTAAAATACCAAAAATTCCAGAAAAAATATAAGTTCTTAGTCAGACTTATTTCTTAGTTGAAGGGATCACGTTTTCATAAAATTTCACTTTTGATCCCAGTCGACTAACTAACTCCTAGTCGGCTAATAGGTAGTTACCACAACAGTCATATTTTTGAATGTTTGCCTAGTCGACTAACAAACTTCCTAGTCGACTAATAACCAATTACAACTTCCACAAACGGCTAGATTTCTGACTGTTACATTTCCAACGTTCAGATTTTTAGGACTAGTCGACTAATAAATTATCTAGTCGACTAATTTTTGAACAAACGAATCAGTTTTACAAACCATTTTAGGCATTTGTTAAACGGTTATTAGGGATCTCTTCGGCCTATAAATAGACCCCAAATCATCAGTCTTTACGCACGAAATTCTTCTCTCTTTCTCATTCTTAAAGTGTCTTTCTCACTCTAAAAAGAGAGTGATTTTTAGATTTTCATTGGGAAACTCTGTAGAAATTTTGCCTCAATAGGAAGTCCATTTCCAAGTGTTTTCTCCTACATTTTCACATCAAGAAACCTTGGAGATACCATCACCTTCCTTGCAATTCAATTCCTACATTTTCAAGGCTATAAGGTGATAATGTTGCATACTTTATTTTTTCTCTTTAATTGGTGAATCTCTTGTTGAAGAGATTGTACAAGTTTGTAACACTGGGAGTGTTGGCATCTTTGTATGTTTGCTTGCGGAGAGCAAGTGGTAATAATGGATTTTGAAATCTCTACGGGGAGTAGGGGACTGGATGTATGATTACAAGGATCCGAAACAGGATAAATCTCGGTGTTTGCGTTTGCTTATTCTCTGGTTTGATTATTTACTTCCGCACTTATATTGCAATTTTTAGTAACTTTTAATTTTGCAATTTTGTCGTGATATACACTATTCACCCCCACCTCCACCCCCACTCTAGTGTATTTGGTACGCCAGGAGATCCAACACATGTTAATAATCGTGACAACAGATGTAGTAGATCAAGTATAATCAGTAAAGTAAAAAAATAAAAAAGGTGGCAACTTTAGCACTCTAGTCATCTAGTACCACCTTAGATTTATGTGTCAAGTGACCCAGATAATGTCCCTCAATTCTTCACCTGACCATGCACACACATTTCACCCAATAAGATTGTAAATGAACAAAATTGCATAAGAATGGATAATTACTGATTATGAGCAATTTTTCTAGAGATGCAACACTTTACCTAATATGTGTACATTATATTCAACAAACGGGTGAAAATAATTAAAATAATTTTACAGAGTCGTAATTGACATGATTCTGGTTCAAACAAAGAGAGGACACAAATACTAAATAGAAATGAGGAGCAAAAGAGAGGAAGAAATCCCATTGCTAGAGTTTTTTATTACTGTCATTTTACAGTAATTAAAAAATAGAAAATTTAGTAGTTCATGTAGCAGATAATGAAACTCAAGAGATTCAAATAGTTTTCCTCAAAGTTTTATCACGAAAGGCTCTGATGTTAGGGCATAAATGCTTGGATCTAGGAAGATGTTTATGCAGAATGAGTCCCGACAGAGTTCTCCAAACCAATAGACTTCTAAGAGATTCTAAACCAAGGTATTATTTTGGCACAATACTAAAACTAACCAAAAATTCAAGTTGTCAGCTTGCAGAATCCAAATTTGACTCAAACAAGTATCATATGAGGGACTTATAGGATAGACAAGTCATAGGTGTTAGTCTCTAGAGTTTTACAAAAAAACACTCAACTTTTGAGAGATTCTAGAACAGATTGAGAAATTATTATGATACAAAACTAAAATTAACAAAAAGTTCGACTCGTTAGCTAGCACCGCAAAAAGTCTAAATTTGCCTCAAACAGGCATCGTAGGAGTTACAACTGGACAACTCAGACGTGTCGGTCTGTCCAGATTTTATCCGAATTGACTCTTTGATGAACATAGTTATAGAATAATTTAACGAGTAGAGAGAGTAGTGATTTACTGATGTTTAGTCATGGACATCAATGAATGGTATGGATACTAAGCTATTGGATTCTTGAGATAAAAATAGGATATTATTTTATTGCTTTGATCTCATTGATGAGAGGCAACAATTTACAATGTTGATTAGGGGGCAAGAATCTAACATTCATTCTCATTGCATCTAAGGACTGTGTGGTAATGTCAATATCATGAGTTGATGCATGTGATCATGATGTAGATTGGAAATCTAAGCAGATTAGCAACAAGCAATTAATCAAACACTTGATATGTGCATATTCATGATGTAAATAAGAAACATCTACAGAGGTTAGTAGCAAGAAATTAATCAAACACTTGGTGTGTGCATAAGTGATGTAGAACTAGATAGATTTTGGGAAATTTGTGGAAAATTTTGGGGAAGAAAAATAAAATCTAGGGTTTCCGAGGCTTCTCACCAGGGAGTTGATTCTCGTCAATGTAAACCTTTCGCATGTTTAGAGGTTTTAATTTCTTAAACTTTTCATTGATTAATAAAACCAGTCTTGAGGCCTTTTTATAGGCTTACAACTAATATCATCTCATCTTCCAACCAATGTGGGACTAAAACTCTAAAAAACTAAAACACCCAAAAATAAATAAAAGACCAAAAGGACTCAAACTATATCCTAAATAAAATAATCAACAGACTCATAATAACTAAAATACTCAAACGACTCAAACTCTATCCCTACCTTAAATATAAAATCTAAAATAAAAGAAAAAGAAAAAGGACTCTCTCAATTTTAAATTGGATCCATTCTCCCGGTTTGAGAACTTCACCATTGATAAATGGCGACATGAATAGTACAACTGGGCATAAATCAGTAATCTCTTATCATTAGAAAGGATGTGTCCACAAACTTTTAAGTGTAGCAGGAGGTAGATTTACAGATGAACGTCTTCTGAAAATTTCTCCCAAATCACAAAAGAAATAAAAGCATATATAACATGTTTATTGGCAAAATGTGAAGGATCAATGATGACAAGCTCGAGTGCTCAATCAGATTCAGTGGTGCTTCTATCTGCAACTCTGATTTAAGATCAACAATGGCCTCAAGTTATGGCTCTAGCTTGGATTCCGGTGCTGCATCAGGATCAAGCTGAGACTCTAGCCCTGACTCTGGCTCTGAATCCAGCTCCAATTTTGGCTCGGGCCAATTCGGGCTCAGGCTCAAACTTGGCTCAATCTCATATTCAGAACCTTAAACTCATGATCAAGTTCACACTGATCACGTTCTAGCCCAAGCTCAATCGTGGGCTCTGGCTTGGGTTCGATCTCTTACTTCTTTTTTAATTATTCAAGCATTTCAAGTTTGTTGTTGCTCTCATGTTACTCTTCTAATGGATCATTCTCTGCCTTTAAACTTAAGAATTATTGACTGGTGGATTAATCGATGCTGGAAAAGATATCGACATCAAAGAGTAATTTGAAAACTAACGAACATCAAAAAGGAACCTAAAATTGTGTTTACCAAGATAACGCTTCTCCACTTAACTTGTGATATGCATAAGTATATTTTTTCAATTCAAAAAGTCAAAATATGAAAAGAAATCTTATAAATAATACTCACAATCATCATATCCATACTTATCATCTAAGCCATAAAAGAGCGGGACACATCTAAACATCTCAGGCACATAATTTGTTAGAAAGAGAATAGTCCATGTTGTAGTTGTCATTGTGGTATCCCATAAAATTTGAGCAGATCTTCTGGCATGGAAGATGAACATGTCCACGAAAGGTAGCTATGTGTGCTTGGTTGAGTTGGCTAGCCACTGACGCAAACGACACTAAATTTGGGCTGAGAACAACTCTGAAATCTTCGAAACAGCAAGACATTGAAAAAATGCAACAGAAAATCCCAAATAAATAAAACGATGCAATGTGTGTCGGCTCGATCAAGCCGTTGACCGAGTCAACACTGCTCGGCTGGCGTCGGCGTTGAGTCAGCTCGCCAACTCAGTCAGCTCGTGTTGGCTTGTGTCAGCTCAAAAGGAGCCGAAAAACAGTGTGGCTCAGCCGGTCGCTTGGTGCACAGCGGCTTCACGGCACGGCTCGCTGTCGGGTCGACTCGACGGAGTTGACACTGTAACAGACGATGTGAACAAAATCAATGATGTTTTCCGACAAAATCATCGACGATTAACCACCAAATTACGGTTGTGCGTTCGCTTGGACGTGTCTGATCACCTGATGGGGTCAGCGCCTCTGGCTATTGCTAATGACGGCATCGACGAAGTTGAAAACTCATCTCATCGGGAGATCGGCGATTTTGGTAGACGTCGTCGGTGCCGTCGGTTGTGAACAGTGTCGACGGGGGTGCAGGAGGGCTTAGGCAACGACAGCGTGCGTCGTTGATGGAGATTTGGAAGGGAAGTCTCTAGGGCTAAGGTTAGATTTTCGGAATTTTTTCTAATTATTTTACCTGGAAATTTGGAAGAGAAATGTGTGATCTTTTGGCTCTGATATCAAATTTGATCTAGTACCAAAAAGATTTTAAAAGAGTTAGGGAAAATTTGAGGAAAATAATGAAATTTAGGGTTTTGAGATTTCTCACCAAAGGGTTAACTTCTCGTCAATGAAGACCTTTCTCATATTTAAGGTTTTTAATTTCTCAAACTTTTCGTTAATTTAGGAAACCGAAAACATCCTTGTCTGTGCATATATCGACGCCAAAGAACACCGAAAACATCCATTTCTTATTTTTCTTCTGAATTCCACAACAAAATCAATCCAAATTATATGATTGTAGACCTTGCTAGAGATAAAACCGACCAAAATTGATGGAGCTTGAAGTGAGTTATGAGAGGAATTTAGAGTTGCTTCATCTCTCTCTCTCTCCCCCTCCCTCATCCAACCCCGTGTGCACCGCCAATGACCTCCTCCTTTTTGTCCTGGCCCACAATTGGTCCGCATCCATGTTGAAATCATCATCAATTAAATTTGAGTTTCAATCAGCCATTGCTTCCTATTTATATTTAAAGTTTGAATTAGGATATGGCTTACATTTATGTAGATTGCAGCAAAATTTGAACTGTATATTTTGCTGCCTCATTGTATCGAAGTGAAAGTAAACACATCAGGTAATATTCCTATAGAGCCTACCAATGAGGATGACTGGAAGATTCCAGAGCTCAATTTGAAGCTTGCACAAAAGTCCATTTTGAAATGGCAAGGTCAGTGACACATCAACGAAACAAAATCTGAGTCTTTGATTGACATGTCACATTGCAATGTTGATAAATATATAAGTGTGAAACACAATAACGAGCTCGAATAACATATTAGCGTACTTCAGATTTTTCAAATGCTCCATAACCCAGGAAATAGTAAATTTACAATTATCATGTGCTTACCATGGTAGATACGGGTATAGGCTAGCATGGCAATTGCCCACCATTGAATCCAAAATTTTGCCATATAAATAGGAGTTTGTTCTCTTCAAATTTGGAAAATATTAAATCCTATTGTAAAGTTATTGCTCATTTTACCTTTTGAAAAACCTGATGTATTCCAAATAAAACTTGGCAGTTTTGTACAATACAATTATATCCTAATTGAATAGGTGTCACATCACTTTTCAAGCAGTTATCTTGTTTGCTTCCTATCAACTTAAATAGTAATACATTGTTTATTTTATAATCCCTTTTTCATATTTTGTTTTTCCCAAAAATGACATCATAATAACTTACCATCTTCCCTTTTTTCATTTTTTTCATTTTTCTTTTTCTTTCTTCTCTCTTCAATTTATTCCCAAATCTCCCATAAGAAAATATTACTTTGAAAGATTTACTTATTGAAGAAGATGGAAACACATTTTCATTTAGTTATAGGGGCTTGCAATTTTTTGAATCAAGAGTTTTTCATATATTATTTTTAATTTGAGAATTTAACTTTATGTTCTTAGTTATCAGATGACATACACAAAAAAAAAGAGATCATGGAGGAGCAAAAAGTGTCAACTTACAAAAACCCAAAATGTAATATTTTAGTCATTAGAAATCAAAGCAAAGAGAAACATGGAGATAAGCTACCAAAGAAGGAAATTACTCCTTTGTTCCGACAAAAAATTTTATCTCCATAATATGTTATAGATAATCCGCACGGTTCATTTTGATGTTTAGATTGAAAACCCCAAATATACCAAAGAATCAGTGAACCCTAACCTTTTTGCGTGTTGATCTAAGGCTGGAAAAGTTATACTCGTGAACAATCTAATTTCCAATAACCTGATTCATGGATAATATAAAAATCATAATAATTTGATGTATCCATGTTTTAAAGAATACAAATCAATGTGACTAGTATTGATCATCCCAAATGGAGATGGATTTGTTGACGGGGACCAATAAGGAATTTCATCGTACAACTTATACCTAATCAAAGTTTTGATTTTGTTATTTTAATATATTTTCATCTTTACTAAATTTTAGGCTTAAAATAATGGTATCATCTATAATTCATAAGTATCTAGGACATGTTTTAGACAAACAATATATTAGGGTATTTCTCAAACAAGTGGCTTCCTTTTTTATATGTTATGTGAAATTTATTTCTAAAAACTAATAATATAAGCACTTTTAGGTTCTGTATGTTGATGCTACTTGCATATTTATAACTTTTTTTATTATGAAGCACTTATACATGTTTTTCTTAGAGGAAATTGATAATATAATTATATAAGAAATGCATATGTTGTTAAACAACAATGATTTACGACATTATTGGTATATTATTTTTCTCCCACCATATCAAATTTCTATCTCTGTCACTGCATGCTCAAGTCCACACCATAATCTATGCAAGCTTAGAATAGTGAATACGTTTATCTTTGTTAAGTAGTTAGCCATAAAAAACTGGTAAAAGCTATGCTACTGTTTGTCTTTGCTACACCTCAAAAATATCAGAAAATGGTTAGGCTCTAAAATTATATTATTTTTGTTAGGGTTAACTCTAGGGCATGTCTAAACATGTTTGAGAGACTTAATTAGAAAGGATGTAGATGGATCAATGCCGGCCCAAGGGCCTCAAACCATGGCCCAAAAAAAGCTCTGCCCAACCATGGCCCTATCAAGAAATGGATAGGGATTGGGACCGAAAGTTAAGCCCGTGTAGTTTTAATATCGGGGCTTTGGCTTGATCCCAAACCCGATCGTGACCATGACATGGCCTGTTGGAGTCCCGCTTCAAACTTACCGTTTAAATCATAAATCTAATATGCCCAAGCTAAATAATCTCTAAAGATCTCACATCATAAGTTTGTAATTAATCCCAAATCACATGATAGCCATACTTGATAAATTTTACATATTTAGGATTTTAACTAATCCAATTCAAATTATTATTTTATATATTTTTTGATTGGTTGTGTAAATTGTTTTCTCAATTCAAGATATGTAAATTTTTTATAATCATAATTTTAGCTTAAAAGCTTCCAATAATATTGTTACTCTTTTAAAGTATGTTAAAAACCTAGTTAAGGCCGGCCTAAAGGCCTGATAGTTTAGGGGGTAGGACCTCTCTATATAAAGCACAAGGCTTGAGTCAATCCTTAATTTAAGGCCAGAAAAGTTTTGAAGCCGTGGATAAGGCCTACCCTATGCCCAGTCCGACCCCAGGCCCAATCTCATCCCTACCGAGGACCTTTGATTTCTGCCATGTAACGGACACTACTTTGGCGAATACATTAACATCAGGAGACCTTTAGCATTTTCATGTTCAACCGGAATAATTTCCAAAATTTGTCAAGTAACGTGTTCTTTTTTTCATATACAAGCTCCGCATAAAAAAGAAAAGGTGAAGAGAGAACAAATAGAAAATGTAAAGAAAAAACTTTCATAATTTAATTACGGAATATTGCACATGATTTTTTCTCCACAGCATGAAAGTCATGGTAATCAATGTTGTAGACATGCGCATTGCACATGCCAAAATACTAGTTATATCAATAATGCTTAAGAGGGCAATCCAATTAATTAACATTTATAGCATCAAAGATGTTCCATGGCATCACGCGTGCTAAAATTAACATTATAGCACGGATTCCAACCATTACACTTCTTCAATGTTATCCAAAAAGAAACGATTCGATCACAAAAAAGTCACCAGTTCTAAAATCCAATCCAATCCCACGAGTCTCAATAGACCGCAAAACAAAACCCTAGAACGGGGGGAAAGTAGAAAGGATCTACAAGAAAGGTGGAGGAAAGATGGTACCTACAGTCTTAAATCGGGGCACTGGAATCCGCTCCTCGCCAAGTAATGCTCCACCAATTCATCGGGAATCTGCACCGAAAATGTTAAACAAAACCGAAATCAACAAAATTGCAACCCGAAAAAATTAACGATCAACACAAATCAAAAGAGAGGATTTAATACAGTAGGCGTGTAATCCATGAGAGAGGACAGAAACTCCGTGAGAGCCGACTCATCGTCGTGCCTGGACTCGCTCGACAACGCCGATGCTGAAGCTGCTCCGGCTGTTGAATTATTATTGTTCATCTTTTCTCCTCTATCGAGCTCTCCACTGTTTTGCCCTTTTAAGGCTCGATTCGGGTCGGGCGCTGAATCATCCGCAGCCGCATCCAATTTCTCGCACGCCCCGTGTCCGATTTGCAATTTTTCACGGGAGTTTACGCGCACATATGGCTGTTGAGAAACAAAAACGTTGGACAAACTACTCGTGAAGAAGCTCGTTCGTTCAGGAAGCTTAATAAACAAGCTTGAACAGATTTTTAGAGCTCGGTTAGTAAACAAACAGAGCTTGAACATAATTGTATTTGTTCATTTATGTTCATGAACAAGCTCGTTAAGTATTCGTGAAAAAGCTCGTTAAGTGATGTTCATGAACAAGCTCGTTCTGTATTCGTGAACAAACTCGTTAAGCGGTGTTCATGAACAAGTTCGTTAAGTGTTCGTGAACGAACATGTACTAAAAATAGTAAATTTAGAAAAATACTATATTTTTTACTATGCTTGGAATGGATGTTTGTAATGGGATTTATGGAGCTATTATGCTGGATTAATTTGTTTTTGTCCTGCAAATATTTAATCTTTTTATTTAACTGATTTAGTCATTGGTAATAATGTTTAAATATTATTATTCCTGATTAAAAAATTGACGTTCGTTTGTTTGATTGAAAATCTATTCATTAACAAGATTGATTGTGTGTTCACGAACATGCTCCTGAACATGTTTATGAACAAGCTCGATAAGTCGTGTTAACAAACAGAACGTTCGATTAACTACTCGTGAACAAGCTCGGTAAATGTTCGTTTATGTTCGTTCGATAAGCTTAACGAACAAGCTTGACCAGGTTTTTAGAGCTCGGTTAGTAAACGAAAAGAGCTTGAACATGGATTTTGTTCATGAACAAAACCAAGCTCCATGTTCAAGCTCGTTCAAGCTTGTTCGTCAACAGCCCTACGCGCACATACCGAATTGCTCTGCCCATAGCCATTTTTACTCTTTACTATGCGTCCCTTTTAAGGCTCAATTCGGGTCGGGCGCTGAATCATCTGCAGTCGCATCCAATATCTCTCACTCCTCGTGTCCAAATTGCAATTTTTCACGGGAGTTTACGCGCGCATACCGAATTCCGCTGCCCACATCCGTTTTTACTCTTTACTATGCGTACAATGGATAAAATAATATTATTTACATTTCCGCTCCGCGCATGATCGGAAGTACTGAAAATACTCATTAAGTCAAAACAATATAAGATCATGAAAAATTCATTGAAAAATCAAATTAAATCACCAAAAAACTATAACATATACGAAGCGAATGATGGTGATAACACGAAAGTTGACGATCGGAAAAAAAGCTGAAATATGAAGATCGAGAAAAAAAATTTCAAAATTCTCTGCTGGATTGATAAATTGCACGTACAATGATAATACTATTTTGTCTGTTAAGCGCGAGGAGTAAATAGTTTGCATAGAGCAAAATTACTCAACGCGCACAACAAGTAAAATTTTTTCATTTTGTGCACGGTGAGCAAGTTTGTTTCGTAGAGCCAAAATTGATCATCGCGCACAACAGGCAAAAATTTTGCATGTTGTGTGCGGTGAGTAATTTTTCTTTGTGAAACAATTGTTACTCACCGCGCACAACAGGCAAAATTTTTTACTGTTGTGCGCGGTGAATAATTTTTCTCTGTGTAACAATTTTTACTCACCGTGCACAACATGCAAATTTTTTTACTGTTGTGCACGATGAGCAATTTTGTGTTTAACATCATTTTTATTCACCGCACACAACATGCAAAATTTTGCGTGTTGTGTGCAGTGAGCAATTTTTCTCTGTGAAACAATCTTTACTCACCTGGCCTGCGCGCTGAGCAATTTTGTGTTTAACATCATTTTTACTCACCGCGCACAACAGGCAAATTTTTGCCAGTTGTGCACAAACAAATCTTTCAATGTATCTTCAGAAATATTTCTCAAAATGAGAATGATATATATATATTGAAGTGGTTGTGCGCACGAGTAAAACGGTTAATCGCATGTAACGACAAAGAGGAATCCACTAAGAAAAGGGATTAACAATTCAAAGCGGTGGTGCGCGAGAGTAAAACAAAGTGGTTGTGCGCGCGAGTAAAACGGTGAATGCAGGAAGCCACTCCCAAGTGGGTGTGCACGAGAGTAAAACGGTGAGTACACGAGAGTAAAACAGTGAGTGCACGAAGCCACTCCCAAGTGGTTGCGTGCGCGAGTAAAACGATGAGTGCAGTTCCTCCGACATCCGCAAGCAGTCACTTGACGTTGCGGACCCCACTATCACGAATTCCATCTCCCATTAAAATCAGAGACATCTACAATAAAACGAAACCCAGAACCCTAATTTGTGAGGCGAATACCATCTCGTGGATTCCACCACCAAAATTTTCAAAAAACACCTCCATTCAACAGATTATGCAAGTTGGATTTAATTTGATTTTAGCATATTTTTGCATTCAACATTCAACAGATTTTTGCAGGACAAGTGGGATTTAATTAAAACCAAAAAAATCGAATCTTTTTTGCAACCATTCAACAGAGGAGACTATGCAGTGAGTTCCGATCAAATTTATCGGAGGTCGAGGGGATGACGTGGATGGCGATGCCGCGATCGCCAACTCTAGCGACCTTGACAAGGGCCCACGTTAAGAGATCCCTGATCTCTCCGTCCATCTTAACGCCGACCACCAGTGTTCGTGGTTCATCACATCCATTCTGTTCTCCTTTCGATATCATCATCTCTCTCTTTCTGATTCAAGCTCTCCCTCTCTTCTGATCCCACCATCACGAATTCCATCACGAATTATTCAACGCGCACAACGGTTCAAAGTAAATCAGGGTATTTCTGGGGTTTTCAAAAAATCATTTTTGTTACTGTTCATTTCAAAAAGATGTCGTGTGTAAAGCAATTCGGTATGTGCACTTAGCAACTCCATTTTTTTTCACTTCCCACCTCGGCCGTCGTGTTGCTGTTGCTGCTTCGGGGGTTCTTGTTTCTGGGATTTGGACGGCCGTGCATGCATTTGCACAGCCGTGCAGTATTCCTGCACTCAAAAATAAAGGGATTTCAGCTCTCAAAATCTTATTACTCCTCAAAAAAAATTTGTTTTTACTTAAAATGGAAATAGAATAAATGAAAAAAGAAAATACATGGTTTGCCT
The DNA here is from genome assembly GCA_030789695.1 of Scilla litardierei. NCBI lineage: Eukaryota > Viridiplantae > Streptophyta > Magnoliopsida > Asparagales > Asparagaceae > Scilla > Scilla litardierei. The sequence continues at coordinate 601,977,534 of CM061142.1, read as the reverse complement.
ATCAAGAAACGCTTGTTTTACGTCTTGAGCTTGACGACCTTAAAATCAATTGTTTGGCATGGTGGGGATCGAGTGCGTCCCCTCGGTGTTTCTCATTCGCCGAAACGGTGGAATGTAAGCTTTGTCAGCTCTTCCTCATGCTTGTTGCAATCACCAAGGTGGCTTGGCTTTTCATCCTTCTTCTTCTTCCTTAGAGGCTCCTTCTTCAACTTCTTCTTCGATGAAGGCTTGATGGTAGTTCTACGGCAATTTCCTTCGCCAAATGAGCTTCCTTACACAAAGAGATATGGTTAATCAACGGACGAGGTGGACAAACATGCAAGTAACCCACGAAGCAAGAACTTAAAATTTTTAGAAGTAAGAGAGTTAGAGTTAGGACACTCTCCCCTCTTTGGTCTTTGTGTCGATGCTTCCTTAGAGACTTTGTGCATGTCTTTCACCATAGGTTGTGGGAGATGACTTGGTGCTTTTACAGAACTCGTAATCCATCTTTTGATCCCCCACGTTGAAGGATAACTTCCCATGCTTCACATCAATGACGGCACTGGTGATCGCCAAGAATGGTCTTCCAAGTATGATCGGCGTGCAGGAGTTTTCATCCATTACCATGACAACAAAATCACATGGAATGATCAGTTCTCCAATCTGTATCGGGACGTCGTGGAGCGTGTCGATGGGATGCTTGATGGAGCGATCAGCCTACTGAAGCGTAATCATAGTTGGCTCCGGATCTCCCATATCTAATTTTTTGTAAATTGATAGCAGCATCAGACTCACACTAGCCACCTAAATCACATAATACCATACGAATGGGTATATCCTTAACCAAGCAAGGTAAAGAGAAACTCCCTTGATCTTCTAGCTTTTTGGGGAGCTTATTTTGGAGTTTTGCACTGCACTCCTCCGATAGCACGACGGTCGCTTCCTTCTTCCTCTTCACTAAGTCCTACACGAATTTCCCAAAAGAAGGGATCTCGGTGAGCACATCCAAGAAGGGGATGTTGAGGTTCAGCTGCTTTAACTTCTCAGAGAATTTTCTGTACTTCTCTTCCAACTTAGCCTTGGCGAGCCTTTGGGGGAATGGAACCCGCGGTATATAGATTCTAGATGGCTCTTTGGCGGGCTCTTCCTTTTCCTCAGCCGTTTCCTCATCCCTTCTCTCCTCAGCAATCTCATTCCTCCTAGAGGTGGAGGATTCACTCTCAGCATGAATGGTGACAGGTGAATCTTGGAGCTTCCTTCCACTCCTAAGTATCGCAACATTCATTTGTGCCCGTGGATTTGGCTCGGGTTGTCCAATTAATTGCCTTTGTGAGTTACCCATTTGTGCCAACCGTGTCTCTAGCACCTTGTTGTGCATCGTGAGTGTGTCCAACCTCGAGTTAATCTGTAAGATCGAGGTCTAGAAGGACTCATTTCTTTGCCCTTGCACCGTAATGAATCTTTCCATCATATTTTTCAGTCGTGATTTTTGAGGTGGTGGTTGTGGAGCGTAGGTTGGAGGCCTTTGCTGAAATCCAGGTGGTTGATTTGGTGGCTGCTGGTAGTTGCCACTCTGATAGGAGAAGTTTGGATGGTTTCACCATCTTAGATTGTATGTGGTGGAGTAGGGGTTTCTGGGTGGCCTTGGATTGTTGTAGAGGGTGTTGGCTTGCTCAAGTAAAAGCCCTTGAGTCTGTGATTCCGCAAACTGATAATCATTGGAAGGGTGCCCTTGGACTCCACATAGTTCACAACTTGCCACCGTAGAAGAAGAAGATGATGACTTTGCCTCACTCTTGATTTGGGCGATTTGTTGCCCCAATGATTCAAATTGGCTCAAGAGGAGCATCAACTTATCCACATCCAGTTTTCCACATCTTCTTGTGGCTTCCCTGTCATTCCCCTAGTGGTAATTATTAGAGGCCATCTCCTCTAGCAAAGTCCTTGCGGCCTAGAGGGCCTTGGTCATGATCACGCCACATGCTGCGGCGTCTATGGAGATCTTTACGTCGTGCTTCAAACCATTATAGAATGTCTAGATTAAGAGTCATGCAGGTATGCTGTGATGTGGACATTGGCGCTGAAGTTCCTTGTAGCGCTCTCAGGCTTCATAGAGGGGCTTCTGGTCAAACTGGCAAAACGATGTAATTTAATTTCTCAGCTTAACAGTTTTTCGAGGAGGGAAGAACTTAGTCAAAAATGCCTTGGAGAGCGTATCTCAAGTGGTGGACGCATTAGGATCATTACTTTTTAGCCACTCTTTCGCCTTGTCGAGAAGAGAGAACGAGAATGACCTAAAGCTTATGTCATCTTCAGTAATGTCGTTCAGCATGATGGTGTACACTTCTCCAAGAAATTGTTCAGGTTGTCATTCGGGTTTTCGGAGTGAAACCTCTTGAGTATTGGACTTCTCCCTGTTTGGTTTTGATGATGAGCAAACATAAATACTTGTGACTAATCCCCTCCACGCAGTTAATTCATTGCCTAATTAAATCATGTAGACCATAATGCAATGAATGCCACTTAAAGTTCAATCAAATCTAAAAGAGTTGAAGATTGGGTGATCAAGATAAAGATAGAAGCGTCAAAGACTTCAAGATCATTCTAGAGAAAGAAGGGAAGCTATAACTCAATGTAAATCTTTCATTCTCTTTATTCTTTCTCTTTAGAATGTACCCTTGAAGTAGTATATTGTTGGAGCACTCACACATCACTCAATCTAGCCTAGGAATTCATTAGAATCCATTTCATATGACTCTAACTCTTAATTCCCTAAGTTGTGCATTTTAGGCTTTCAACAGGCGACTGCTGAACATTTGTCAAGTGCATGTCTCCTTACAGGTGCCTGTGATATGTTCTACAGTCGTCTGTTATGCACACAATTTAACTTGGTATTTTGGGCTTTCTGTATTCAACTCTAACAGGCGACTGTTGTACAAAGTACATGCGCCTGGCTAGTTTCTGGCGCCTGTGACTTAATAGTCAGTCACATGTATCATCTTGCCCAAAGATCCCAAGATTTGTCAACTTTCGCACTTGTGCAATCAGGGGCCTGATGTTGGCTTCACAGTCGTTTGCCCATAGCATAGAGTGTGTACCACATCAGTTGCATGTCCATCCTTGACCAGATCTTTCTTTTTGGCAAGTTTCACACTTGTGCACACAGACGACTAAAGTTGGTTTCCCAGTCGCCTGCCCATGACACATGCGCATGTGGATACTACATCAGTCGCATGTCCTTGCTGCCCAGAATTCTTGAGATTTGTCAACCTTCGCACTTTGCCACTCAGACGCATGTAGAAGGTTTCTCAGGCGCATGTCTGTTTTCAGGCGCCTGTCCAACCTTCATCAGTCGCCTGTCCTACATGGTAAGTTACCATTTGAATTCTTACTTACCATCTGACACAGTGTAGCAGGCGACTATCCATTCTTCATCAGTCGCATGTCCTGCCTGTAAAATCAATCCGTTGAGATTTTTCACACAGATTTTGAAGGGGTATTTGGGTATTTCCTTTGAGGGGTTGAGAGAACTTATAAATGGGCATGCTACTTTTCCATTGAGAGCCTTTTAGCCATTCAAGCATTCATCTCAAGCTCTCAAGCAATCAAGCTCTCTTTCTCAAATCAAAAGCCCTAGATTTCAACTCTCATCATGTCTTCCAACTAGAATCATTTCTAATCCTCTAGCTTTGGTGAAGACAAGTGCAAGGACTATTCTCTTCTTGGAAGAGATCAACACACTCCAATCACTTTGCTCTTTCAAGTTCTACTTCAAGGCATAGGTGATTTGTAAGTGTAATTTCGAATTTCATAACTTTCGTAAATTGGTTTTTCTCTCGATTGGTGAGAGTGGTTTGTTTGATCCCAAGTTATGAGATTCAAGGACATCAATCTTGTATTGATTACACTTGTAGGGTTGCTACAAGTGGGTTGAAAGGAAAACTTAAGCTATGGATTTAGCTTGAGTATCTAGGTGGTATCCCAGGTGGTAGGGACATAGGATTACCGGAAACAAGTCGGGTTTGACTTGGGTAATCCGAACTCTTGAACATCCTTATGTTTTATTGTTCATTTTTGTTTATTCATAATTCCGCATCTTTTGTTGGTTAGGCTTTTAATTAGCCGTAATTGTCTATTTAATTTTATAAACACTATTCAACACCCCTTCTAGTGTTTTCCTCATAGCACATGGTCCTTAAAATTGGTATCAGAGCGCAAGGTTATAGCTATGGCATCCAAAAACAACAACGTTCCTCCACCTTCTTCCTACAACAATCACGATCATGATGGTGCTTCTTCCGTCTTCGAAGGACAATCTACAGTTTGTCATTCGCGCTTCAATGGCACGAATTTTGTCTATTGAAAATGCCGTATGGAGACGTTCCTTAGGAGTGCTTCTCTATGGAGAATCCTCTATAAGGAATATGTAGAGCCTACGGAAGAGGATTACAACAAATGGGCTCCCACCGAGAAGTTCGTAGAGATGAACAATGCCAAAGCAATGAACGCTCTTCATTGTGCTTTGGATCCCGATGAGTTCAACAAGATTTGCACATGTAAGAGTACACATCAAATTTGGAACCATATTATCGTCACCCACGAAGGGACCAACAATGTAAAGTTGTCAAAGTTATATGTTCACATACAAAACTTCAACATGTTTCAAATGCAGGAAGATGAGATCATTGCCTCAATGTATGCTCGCTTCACCGACATCACCAATGAGCTTGAAGCTCTTGGACAGACATACACCCAACAAGAGAAGGTGGGGAAGAGTATCATGTCAATGACCTCAAAATGGGAAAGAAGAGCAATTACTATTGAAGAGGTCAATGACATGAAGAGCACATCGTGGTGAACCCCATCGGTACTCTCATGTATTATGAAGTGAGAAGGGAGAACCGATTGAAGATAAGAGGAATGATGAAGCCAACAGAGACAAAGAAGAAAGTACTAGCATTCAAAGCTACCTCTTCATCCTCCAATAGTGATGAGTCTGATAACGAGATGGATTTGGAAGAAATGACGCTCATGTCTCAACGCTTCTTTCGCTAAGGTAAATTCCTATCCAAATCCAAATTCGATTCCACTAACAATTCTTCTTCTCTCTGTTTTAAGTGCAATAAGTCAAAGCACATCAAGAAGGATTGTCCAATGCTAAAGAACAATGAGAAGGGGAAAGCACCGAAGTACCACAAGTCCGAGAAATTCAAGAAGGACAAGAAGAAAGGACTCATTGGCACTTTCAATGATTCGATCAGGGATTCTTCAAGCGAATCCGAGGATGAGAAGGGCAAGAGTGCATACATGTGCTTCATGGCACATGAGTATACACTCTCCGATGGGAGCTCTAAAGAGAGTGATGAACTCGAGGTAACTATGGATGAACTTAGAATGGCTAATGAGGAATTATTTTCTAAGTATCAATATCTTATACTTAAATATATTAAATCTAAGATATTAAATGCTAGTAAGTCATCCATGCCATCCATCACCAACAATGACATCATTGTTGAAACACTCACTTGAGAAAGCAAATTTGGCTTCTCAAAATAGCTCTTTAAGAAATGAGGTGAATTCCCTCAAATCTCAATTAGATCATATATCTCTTGAAGATAGTGATGATCTTCTATCATAAAACACACAATTGGGTATTGAGAATAAATTTCTTAAAACCTAAGTGCATGAGCTCACCACACGTGTGTCCACCTTAAGGAGAAATATGAGCTCATGTCCTCCCAAGTTAAAAGATTTAACAAAGGGAAAGGACAATTGGATGAGTTGCTTTCAAACCTATTTTCGGCCACACATCGTGTTGGACTTGGTTATTCGGAAGCAAATGCATCCAAATCACGCACCTCCTATAGTGGTGTCACTATAGATTTTGTGAGGTCATCCTCTGGTGCATCCACGAGTAGTGACCAAAACACTTTGGGTAGCAAATCTACCAAGAAGGTCACCACTTCACGCACTCTCTCTTTTGATAAGAAACCCACAAAGGGTTGAAATCAAAAGAAGGGACATGCTCATATACACCAACACACACCCACGTTGGAACACTCCTACTACACGTGTGACCACATATGATGAATTTTATGCACCACACCCACAGACACGTGCAAACCCACATATGAGAAATATTCATGCACGTGCTCCTTCACATTCATATGCTCATACACATTATTCTCATATGTATGCTCATCCATATCGTCCACATCATATGTATGCTCCATATGCACCATAATATATGCATGCTCCTTATACGCCTCATGACCATCTTATGTCACGTGCATATCCTCCTCCATATTCATATGGTAGACCTCATGATCATAAGCATCATGCACTACATAGACAACAAACTCATGTGCATGCAACTAGGAAAAGGTATCCCAAAACATATACAATTTGGGGTCCTAATGACACCAGCACTCATGATAGGAATGCTTATGTAGAATCATATTTTAAAGATGTTCTACATTGTGATAACTATGTTGGGAAGCCAAAGTCCACTTAGACTTGGTTTCCAACGGGCTAATCCCCTTGGACCCAACAAGCTTGGGTACCATGAGCTTATGGTATAATATGTAGATACCCACGAAAAAGAAAAAGAGCAAGAAAAGCAATATTAGCTCTAAGAAGAAAGGATAGATTCTCGATAGCGGTTGCTCCAAGCACATGACGGAAGATCCCTCTTTGCTCTCCGAAGTGATCCGCATCAAGAACGATGCAACAGTGACCTTTGGAGGCGATGAAAAGGGAACCATCATCGGAGTAGGAAAAGTCGGTAATCCATCTAAACCACTCATTGATAATGTACATATAGTAGATGGTTTAAATCACAACCTTATTTCCATAAGTCAACTTTGTGACAAAAGGTTACAAGGTTAACTTTGGAGAGGGTTTGTGTAGCCTCATTGAAAATGATTCTAAAGTTTTATTTTCCAGCATTAGAGATAAAGATACTTATATTTTAAGTATGCCTCATTCTTTAGAACATTGCTTAGTTGCACATTCAAATGAATAACTATTATGTCATCGCCGTTTTGGGCATGTTCATTTTAAGCATCTATATAAATTAGCTAAGCATGATCTAGTTAAAGGTTTTTCGAAAATATCTTTTAATAAGAAAAGGTTTTGTGATTCATGTCAACGTGGAAAAATCCGTAAATTTTCATTTAAAATTAAAGATGTCATTACTTCTAAGATGCCCCTAGAACTACTTCATTTAAATTTATTTGAGCCTACAAGAGTTGCACCTTTAGGAAATGCACATTATGGATTAGTCAGTGTTGATGACTTTTCTAGATTTACATGTGTATCATTTTAACTAATAAAAATGAAGCCTTTGATGAGTTCACCAAATTTGCCAAGAAAACTCAAAATCTCTTAAGAACCACCATTATCACTATTTGTAGTGATCATGAAGGGGAATTTGAGAATGTGCTTTTCTTTAAGTTTTGTGATGACAACGTTATAACTCACAATTTCTCCTTTCCTCGCGCACCACCACAAAATGGTGTTGTTGAGAGAAAGAATATGACTCTTATTGAGTGTGCAGGCATAATGCTCCATGATAGTCATCTTGGACTTCAATTTTGGGCGGAGGCGGTGCACACGACATGTTATGTGCTTAATAGGATCCTAGTGAGGCTCCGTATAAACAAAACTTGTTTTGAACTATTTTATAATAAAAAGCCTCAAGTTAAATATTTTCGAGTTTTTGGTTCAAAATGCTTTATAAAGAACACGTTTGGTAATCTTGATAAGTTTGAGCCAAGATCCGATGAAGGGTTTTTTGTTGGATATTCTACACGTAGGAAAGCCTATCGGATATACAACAAAAACACTTCAACGGTTCAGGATTCACTTTACGTTTCTTTTAATGAAGATTTTGATGTTCCTTGTGTTGATGATGATAGTGTAGATGTTTTATGTGATTCAATTAGTAATGTTATAATTGATGATGTTATCTAGACTAACATTACTAATGAAAATGTTGAGATTGTTCCTAGTGATCCAGGTTTTCCCAAAGCTTATCCAACAGTTTGTTACCACCCACATGACCAAATAATTGGAGATATTGGAGTGGGTGTCCGAACAAAGTCACAGATTAATGAATTCTCTCATTGTGCCTTTGTCTCTACCATTGAGCCAAAGAACATCCAAGAGGCATGTGAAGATAGCTCTTGAATTGTGGCAATGGAAGAGGAACTCATGCAATTCGAAAGAAATGAAGTTGGGGAGCTCGTTCCTATACCTAGTGATCATCAGGTCATTGGGACCAAATGGATATTTAAGAACAAGACAGACGAAAACGAAGTCATCACAAGGAACAAAGCAAAGTTAGTAGCTCAAGGCTACCGACAAGAAGAAGGTATTGACTTCAAAGAATCTTTTGCTCCCGTAGCTAGATTAGAAACCATTAGATTACTTTTATCTTTTGCATCCCATAAGAATTTCAAACTCTATCAAATGGATGTCAAAAGTGCATTTTTAAATGGTTTTGTAAGTGAAGAAGTTTATGTCTCTCAACCACCTGGTTTTATTTATGAAAAATTTCCAAACCTCGTTTTCAAACTTAAGAAAGCCTTATATGGGTTGAGACAAGCTCCTAGAGCTTGGTATGATCGACTTAAAACTTTTCTTTTCGATTTAGGTTTTAAAATGGGTGAAATTGATTCAACTCTTTTCACTAAATATTATGAAAGTCACATCCTTCGAATTCAAGTTTATGGAGATGATATTATTTTTGGATCTACTAACTGTGATCCTTGCCAAGAATTTTCTAAATCTATGAAGGAAGAATTTGAGATGAGCCACATGGGTGAGCTCAACTATTTTCTAGGTCTTCAAATTCGACAAATGAAGGATGTGATTTTCATACACCAAACTAAGTACACCGGGGAGCTTATCAAGCGACCTGGGATGGAATCTTCTTCAAGCAAGAGGATTTCCATGAGTACAACCACATATCTTCACAAGGACGAAAACAGGAAAGATGTAGACATTCGTCTATATCGAGGTATGGTAGGTAGCTTACTTTATTTAACCGCAAGTAGGCCAGATATCATGTTTTTTGTTTGTTTATGTGCTGGATATCAAGCACGACCTAGGGAATCACATTTGATTGTGGTTAAACGAATTTTTCGTTACCTCAATCAAACACTATATTATGTATTACTTTATCCTAAATCTAGCACGTATAATTTAATCTCATATATTGATGCCGATTTTGCTGGATGCAAATCTGATAGGAAGAGTACTAGTGGCACTTGCCATTTTCTAGGAAATTCCATTGTCTCTTGATATTCCAAGAAGCAAAACTCCGTATTATTGTCCACGACCGAAGCGGAATATATTGACGTGGGTCTTACATGTTTACAAGTCCTTTCGATCAGACACATTCTTAAAGACTATGGTATTAATTGTGATACTTGCCCTATCATGGTTGATAACCAAACTGCCATTTGTCTCTCCAAAAATCTGGTACATCACTCCCGTACCAAACACATAGATGTGAGATACCATTTTATTAATGATCATGTAGCTAAGAAGGACATCACTTAGAGTGCATTGAAACTCAAAAACAAATCGAAGACATCTTCACAAAACCTCTAAAAAAAGATTCATTTGTGAGGTTGTGTAGAGAACTAGAGATTATGAGTGAATCTGAAATTTAGGACTTCATTTTCATATGTTATATCATGTTTTGAGCTTATGGAATCATTTTCATATCTCTTGTATATTGTGTCTATTTTTCACATTATGATTTATTTGGGATTTATTAGAGAATTTGTTGATTTTATGATTGGATTGATGTCATTGATATGCATATTAGTTTATATGTTTTTAATAGCTATTTGATGTCATTAGAGTATTTAAAGTATAGATCTAAGGGTGAGAAATCTCAAAACTTTGATTTTGACGCATTTCTGGATTTCAGAACTAGGACAGTCAACTGTATTTTCTTCAACACGACTGCCCAATCTCTTTATTTCAGCCTTCATATGACATCTTCATGTCAGGCGACTGATGCTCATTTTACAGGCGCCTGTTTTTCTCCTAGGGGACTGTATTTTTTTCATCAGACGCCTGCCTAATTGTCACTCATTTTCCCGAGAACAAGCTCAAAATTTTCTTGAAATTTCTTATCTGCAGCAGGCACCTGTAGTTCAGTTCACAGAAGCATGTCCATCGACAGGCGACTGAGAATTCTTCTACAGACGCCTGCCCCTCAACCAAGACATTTTTTAATTAGGCCTTGACAGGCGACTGCACGTTGTGCATCAGTTGCATGTTCGACGTGTTTGACGGTTCGTAGTCTTAAATCTGAGCCGTTCTTTTTGATCCAATGGCACAGATCTCGCTATCCCTTCATCTAAACCGTCGAGGGTGCCTTTTCCTCTCTCCTCCAATTCAAAAGCCCACATCTCTCTTCTTCTTCCTCTCGACTGAATCAGACCTCCTCCTCTGTCGATCAAGCACTTCCTACTGTCGACTCCTCCTCCTAGCTCCTCCATTGAGTCGTTCTCCTTCCTTCCTCTGTTGATTAGGTATAAGTTTCAACTCGATCTCTTGATTTCGTACCCTAGAGATCTATTTTCGTCAATTTCATTCATGGCACCTAAAGTTGGCACTTCTAAGGGGAAATCCCTTAAGAAGCCTCGTGAGCCTTGGGTTAGGGTCACTGAGCCTACCCCTACCAAAGGCCATGCCAAACCCCGCACCAAAAATGATACTCCATCCTCTGAATTATCTGTATCCGAATCCTCTTGGTCGAGTGAGGAGCATCCACTTCATCGTAGACGCAAGCAAACTCCGACTGATGTGGTTCATACTTCTCGGCCTTTGGCCATCCTCCTTGTTCAACCCCATGTTCATGCTGAAATTCCCCATGCTGAACCTATGACGATCCTTCCAATCCTGATGCTCAAGCCCACGAACATCCTCCATCTCCTCCTCCTAGGGCTGTTGCATCCTTTGTCCCCACTTGTCGTGACGATAAGTGCTTGGGAAAATATAATGCATTGATCAATGTCAAGCTTCTGAAGGAGCGATTCATATCATATCCTGCTTTCCAAGAAGAAAATCTTTCATAACTCATGACCACGACCAAATTGGTCGATCTATTTAGATATTCTCAGGCTGACTCTCCTAAACCCTATCCCATGCTCGTGAAATTATTTTATGCTAACCACATTCTCGGTGAGTACAACGACACTGGGATTCTAGGCACCGTGGTCTAGTGGACGTCCATCAAGCTTGACCCCAAGCTTTTAGGGTCTATCCTTTCCATTCACTCTACCGGATCTCTCCCTGCTGACATATCCATCTCTAGGGTTTCTGAGCTAGATCAGAATGTCCTCCAGGACATGTTCATCGTCATCCCTCCCATTCTCATCTCTGGGGTGAAGACATCCATGTTCTCTAAACGAGGTTGGGATGTCCACCACGTCGTCAAGTCTAACATCCTACCCAAATATGGATCATCTGACCAGCCTTCACATGACATCCTGAAGTGCATGTATGCTTTCTTCTCTGGGATGGAGGTGAACTGGGTAGGTGTCATTCTTGATAGGATGGACCATATAGAGATCATCCCTCTCTTCTCTCACTTGCCATACACTTGTATCTTGACCCATGTTTTTAGACACTTCCAGATTAACTTAGCTGTCTATGAGCCTGTTCCCCTTGGCCCACTCTTGGATGCAGTTGGAAAGCAGAAGTCTTCTTCAGCTCTGCAGACTGTAGCCAAGAAGAGGCAATTTGTGTCTGCACCCTCTTCATCATCTGTGCCTCCAGCTAGCACCATTGTTCCTCCAGTTGACATTCCATCATCCTCAGCTCCACCTCCTATTGACCCCTTCTTTGTCTAGTTGGACACGAAGGTGATTGTACTGTGTGAGCTGTTCCATACTTCATTTTTGCATCATGGTATATACATTCCAGCCTCCTTCTAATCACTGCTTCATCCTTTTTGAGGATATCCCATCTGCTGCTGCTTCTGGTGATGCTCAGGCTCTTCCAGCTGATGTCACCCAGTCTTCCCCTACAGCTGTGGTCACTTGGTTGGCGTCCCATGCTCACACCCAGGAGCGCTCAGATCACCGCAAGTGCACGGTGTGTTATAGTATGTATAGATTGTCGAACTCAGGGGAGGCAGTCGTTTAGTGTTTAGCTTTTATGGAAGGGGGATAATGCGTGGTCGGTGGTTATCACGTGAAAGTTTGGTTGATGGATTCTAGGAAATGAGGTCTACTCAATAATAAAGGTCTAAGGCATTCGGGATTCCTGCTAGGCCCTTCGGTCATGGATGTCAGGTCAAGATGTCTTTCGTTGGACAATGGATGAGGATAGGAGTGTCACATCCGAGGATGGGAACGAGCGTTTGACTTCCATCGTCGCACTTTTCTAACGCATCCCTATGCGGAGCCGTGCTTTTGCAATCGGCTTCATACAGGAATGCGTACATTAAGCTTGACACTTGGTCCCGCCTCGCAATCCGTATCCACTCGCGTGATCTACGGACTGTGACGCCACGCTATGGTTGGTTCTAGCGGTCGGGCTACTTTCGTAGTCATCGACTAGCGGATCGAGGATTAGTGATCGCCCTAGCTCTCGAGTCACTCTCATGATCACGAGCCCTAAAACCGGCCACTAACCCCAAACCGGATCCGTGGGGATTCTCTCTAGGACATGGAGCCACTTTCGCGATCCTCCGATCATAAGGCTAATCCACCAAAACCCTTGTTCAAACTGCCATAGGGAGACCCTGGATTCATTCAACTAAGATTTAACCTAACATCCAATCCCTAGGATCCTAGAGATCATCCCTAAGCCCTAGAAACACACTACTCTACCATGGCAATAGCTACAAAACATGAGAGCAATGGAGAAAATCATCATGAGTGGGGAAAACATAACGAAATTAATTTCAATACGAAGAGAATGCGGAATGAAAGCAATGTATAATAAAATCAAAGAGCAAAAGTGATTCACCAAAGTTTAGATCGTAAAACAATAGCTCAAGTAACCTCTCCCTCCACAATAGCTCAAGGGTTTCTGGATTAAAGGAAAGATTAAAAACCTAATCTAAACTAAGTTTACTTATATACAACCCATTAAGTTTCGGGTTTTACAAAGAAACCAACCCGAAACCCAATAAAAATTGCCTTTCCTGTAAGCTGTCGACGATGCGCTCAGTCGAGTGGGGTGGCCGCTCGGTCGAGCGCATCCCTAGCTGCTTCCGTCGGGCACTGGGAGAAGGGGTCTCTCGATCAAGCGGTATGAGTCGATCGGCCAAGTAGCATCTTCGGGAAAGGATGTTGCTCGGTCGAGCAGGGTAGGCCGCTCGACCGAGCGTAGGGGGCAGAGAATGGCCCCCCTTTTGGCTCGTCAGAGAGGGAGGCCGCTCGATCGAGCGGTATGAGTCGCTCGACCGAGCGTAGTAAGCAGGGAGTTCCAAGGCAAGATGTGAGGTCGTCTGTAGAGGGGTGCTCGGTTCGAGCATGGTGGGTCACTCGGTCGAGCTGCCCCTTTGCAAATTTCCCCCAATCTTGGGGGTCACAGCTCGGTCGTGCGGTATGCCCACTCGACCGAGCGACCTGGAAACCCCCTACTCCTCTTTTTCTCCTCTTCTTTCCTTCTCTTTTCTCTTTTCCTCCTTCTCTTCTTCTCTTCCATTAGCTCCCTAGAGTCGTCAAGCACGGCGAGGCGACCTCTAGTATCTAACATCATGTCCATCATTCATTATCGCTCCAAATTGCGCTGAAGTTCCTGGAAATCCATAAAACATCGCAGGAATCAAATATATCATGAAAAGCAGGATAAAATATAAAGATGTGAACTTCAGGCGATTGAAATTACATGGAAATGCGCGATATGAAGATTGAAAATATGGACTTAACAAAATCCCCCAAGCTTACCTCTTACTCGTCCTCGAGGAAGACGAATAAAAAGCTAACCGGAGGGTAAAATAATAAAGTGAAAAAGAAGTCGAAAATAGGAAAAAGCGACTAAATCATCTCCTCCTCATAAGCACGTGGCGACACTCCAATATAGAAATTAGGAACATACAACTCACAAGAATTTAGCAAGTCTAGCATGGATTATATAGAATGGATTTTTCAACGAATAAAGTGAACTCGAATATACGATATGAAATCAGAGGGAAATTCCTATCATAGCATATAATTGATATACTAAATCCATGATTCGAATTCAAATCTCTACAACTCATTCTCTAACCAGCGTATAGTGTCATGATCAATCATTTCAAACTTGCAAGATAAATTTAATTAACTTTTCATAAATGAAGATAGTGAATTCAATTGAATTTAGAAATCACCACACTAAACTCTTTCGCGAATCCTAGAGATCATCGACCTTGCCATGTCCCTATTCTATATAGAAAGTGGGGTAAGGATGTGTGATATTTCTTTTTACAATTGTTTTTGGCTATACAAATTTTTTTATATACAAATTTTTCTTTCTTTATATACACGAGATAACTCAATATATATAAGGCGGCCCATGCATCCCAGACCAGACGGTCTTAAGGCATCGGGTTACAAAGAACCCCTCGGGCATGTCGTAGTGTCAGAATCTCTAGTCAATGCTACTCAAGCGTCGTGGGTTATCAAAACTCTATTGAATTACCATTCATTATGAAAATATATCGTTATCACGCAATCATGCAATTTTTCATTCAATTTTTAACTAATCATGCCACTTTCCGCTTAACTGTTTCAAGAATACTCATTGTGGAGGAATGACTTCTATTCATGAAAAAGCATATTAAATCATATTCTAATCAAGGAAATATCTCTAATTCATCAAGTATGGAGTTTAAGAATAAAAGCCATTCTATATTTGTAATGAATCGCGATAGACTTAGAAAAATTCTATGTGAGTGTGTAGAGCAATTAATTGAGTGTGCGTAGCTTATAGTGCAATCATAGGAGAATCATCTTTAGTATAGTAAAACGGAAAAAGAAAAGAAATGAAAAACATGCATGCAAACACTCAAAAAATAAAAAAAATAAAATGATGATTCTAAAAAAGAACAAATGGGGTGAAAGTGGAAAGAAATGAGAATAAAGAGTGAAGAAATAAAAAGAAGAAAATAAAGCGATAATGCTCATCCCCCAAGCTAAACAAAGCAGTGTCCTCACTGCTGAGAACACGCGCGTAGAGATGGAGAATGATGCTAAGTGTGGGATGAGGTGAAAAATTAAAATCCTAGATGCAAAATAAAGATGCAAATGCATATGTACAGGGTATGCAGAAGAAGAAGAAGATGATGGACATGATGGACACCACAAAATATGTCTCCACCAAGCTGGACTAAGCTGGCCCTATAATGACAGATGGACACAATAATAAAAGGGGGAGACAAGGGATAACAACGAGAAGTGATAATCAGGCAGCACCGCCACCCGGTGGGGATGGGAGTGGTGCCCGAAGAAGCTGAAGAACGCGATCAAGCTTCTCGTCGTTCTGTCGATCAAGACTCTCAAGCGCGTCCACGGATCTGCGAAGCTCAACCATAGCATGCTCCACTCCATATAATCTAGTAGAGATATCAGGAGTGTAAGAGCTGCTGGACTCGCCTCTAGAAGTGTGCCCCAGTGTGGAGAAAATATTATGCAAATAGAGTGTAAGCTGTGCAGAAGCTGGGGCTGTGGAGACGGGGACGGTGTAGGTGGGTATAGATACAATAGGTGACAGAAACCACCACACTCTCCGTAAGAATGGCAGAGACAGTGCTAAAGATAGGTGCAGATAGGGGGTGCAGGCACTAATGTGGCACGGGTGGTGGTGATGTATGGACAAAAAGATCGACAGCCTCATCAGAATGACACAACTCAGCAGAGGATGCATGGATCTCGGAGGAAAGTACATAGCCCTCAATAGATGTGGGGATATAAGGGGCCATTGCTGGCTCGGTCAAGGGCTCTATGGGGTGTGGCTCCTCAGCGTGTGGTGGGGTAGCGCCCGGCTGTTGAGCAGGCTGCTGGGCAACCTGCTCATTATCGGATTCCAGATCGTAGATAGGAGGGATATGCTCCTGAATAGGGAGGATCCACTCTACCTGTTGAGGTGCCACAGCAGTCGCGGCAGGGCTTGGGAGGACCATGAAATCGGCGTTAAAACACCCATGAAGATAAACCCAATGCCACTCACCGTGGGCCCTAATAACGTGCATACAAGAGAGCATGCTCAAAGATAGGATGGTAGGGCTCGGTGCCTCTAAAGTGTCCTCAGGGATGGCAAGATGGGCTCAATGGGCGATAAGGGTGAAGAAGCTGCCACGACAAATGGGGTCCTTCTGTACGGTAGCAACGAAGAGTAGCCGATCACAGAAGACTTGGGCGTGGTCTATAGAGTATGCAGGAAGGTATGTGCTATCCAGCTGCTCCTCAGCGGGGAGAGTGAGGGCCCACAAGAGGACGAGCTGGATGGTAGACATTATCCCGGCCTCAGACATGCAAAGTATGGTGGTGGAAAGGTGGCACTGGGCAAATCAGATGTAGGGATGGATAATGGATGATGACTTGGAGCGGCTGGTGCTAAAGATGGGTAGGTTGGAGATCCTCTCCTAGAAGTGAGTGGAGTGAATAGCAGGGGGAATCCTTTCCAGGATGATAGGCAGAACCATCAACGGGGACATCGGGACACCGGAACAGCTTACGGAGTCCTTCGTAAGTGAACTATAGCTCCTTGTCCAGTAGCCTGAACGCTATCCCCTTATCAGAGTAATGCAAGGATCTGAGGGCTTCTAGGGTGAGGCGAGTGTAGGTCTTCGCCGTCAATCCTAAGAAATGCTACATGCCTAAGTTTCGATACAGCTGACTAACACATGGCAAGAGGCCTAGCCGCTCTAGGGCTCCTAAGTCGACGAATTTGGTGGAGATGACTGGGCGCTTAGAGAGTTCGGCAAATTTGTGAAGATGTGCGTCGTCGATGAATCTGATGCCATAAGTCTCTAGAGGCGTGCTCTCAGGTTGTGCAGGTGGGGGTGGAGGGGGTGGAGGGGTGGTGGTGGAACGGTCTCTCATGTGGTGGTTCGTGTCCTAGATGAGGAAGCAGGAGCAGTGTGCTTCCTCTTTAGCAGGTGGGTGCGTATGTGATGGGGGTGGTGAAGGTGTGGGATCGCATGTTTGTGCGTGCCCTAGGGATGGTACCCTTCTTCTTTTTGGGAGGGGGAGGGGGAGGGGGTGGGGGTGTTGGATACAACGTGTAGTTGGATACAACGATCGATGACTTCATGTTTGATGATAACAAACGCGTGTGAATGATTTGATGTGTGTGCTAAGTGTTTTCAGGAGTGGTGATCACTCGTGAACTAACACCTAGAACTCACCTAACAATGGCACGAACACCAAGCGCTAAATGTATCCCAAACGCGAATCCCCGGCACTTTACGCAAGTGTACGTGTAACGACCCGATTCCCGGGCCCGTTACTTTTTGGTATTTGCGCAGGTCCTGCAGTTAACCAGTGAAAACAAAATAGCCACGATGCAGAGATGTACAAAAATACCCAAATAGTGTCCAATTATTACATCCATATTGTACAAAAATGGTCCAACAATCGTACATGAAGGAAGGTAAATATAACTGGAAACAACTCTGAAAGCTGCAGACTCAAGGTCAAATTCTGGCGCTATTAACTCTAGAGCATCTGCCTCCATATGTACATCGTCTGCGGTGCCACAGAGATGAAACCGTAGGTAAGTCACAATAATTCTAGCAATAGAAACAAAGTAGTGCAAAAGTATAGAACAGACTATAGTAAACAAAAGATGGTCAGATAGGTACAAAAAGTAAAGTATGAGCTGACAGGTATGTACAGATGTGGTATGTAATGCATAAAGTAAGTGCAAAAGTAGCGACTGTGGCGTGGCATGTGGTAGTAACAATATTTTGACTAATGGCAATAGTAAGACAACCAGGTTAACAATGTTTTGACCAATGGGTTGACAATGGATTGATCTAGTAATTCTTAAGGAAAGATGATCGTCGTTTGGCTATCTAATAGTGTAGGCGGGCCTAATAATAAGAAGTCTAACTTAACTCCCAAATCAGCCAGTCAGTCAGGGCTTGAAGGCACATGTCACTTCAAAGACCGCAGGAACAAGTCCATTGGTTGACCAACCCCCTTCCCATTCCTTCCTAGACACTGATTCAGTCGTAATTCAAGACCGCTCATTATTAAACCGTTCTATCACGTTCGAGTAGTCTCGACTTAATCTGTAGAATAGTAGTAGTCGTGACTGAAGCAATGGCCTCAATCAATTATCAATTAGTGCAACATTAATCAAACTAGTGCATCAGTCTTAAATGCCGCAAGGGCCCAATAGTGTGCTCCGTAAATGTGCTCCGTAAATGCCCGAAGGCCCAATAGTGTGTTCCGTAATGTTTTCCGTAAATGGCCGAAGGCCCAATAGTGTGTTCCGACAATACAAACAACCATGAGTACATACAGCAATCAAACTAGTGCATCAGCCTTGGCTCGAGTGTACGATATGCAACCAGAAGTGCACCCATCCCACGGAGCAACTCGTGAGATATCTACCTACCATTCCTGCAGGGTGATGGTACAGCTTAACTAATAAGGGTGGACCCGGTCACTCCCGCACACTGCGTAGCTCAAGACTACCCCGTATCCAGTGTATTATTATAGTCCAATGTTCGCATCCGTGTTCGTATCAATATGGCCTCATGGGCCCTGTATCAATCAGCTAGTGCAACAGTCTTAGCTCGAGTGTACGATATGCAACCAGAAGTGCACCCATCCCACGGAGCGACTCGTAAGATATCTACCTACCATCCCCTTCAGGGTGATGGTACAGCTTAACTAATAAGGGTGGACCCAGTCACTCCCGCACACTTCGTAGCTCAAGACTACCCCATAACCCATGTTGTATCACATTTCACATTTATAACCGTATCAGTATCCATGTCCGTATCCATATCCATATGGCCTCATAGGCCCATCATTTCGTACATCCAACAATGTGTACAACAATACATCCATCAATGCGTACATCAAATACATTTATATGGTAGTTACTTGCTGAAAAGTCAAGGCAGAAGCCTCAACAGAGAATATCAATCCTGAGCAATGCTTTGAAGTCCAACAACTATGATATCAAATTTCATGAAAGTTTACTATCTCAATTTAGTCCGAGCAATGATTTGAAGTCCAACAACTATGATATCAAATTTCATAAAAGTGTACTATCTCAATTTAATCCTTTGGTCATTCCACTATTGATTAGTTCGCTAGTTGATTAGGTCTCTAATCCTTGGTTCAAGTCAATAGCTGTTCTGAGACTAGATGACATGTCCTAAGTTCATACGAGTACACTATCCAGATTTCCAAAGTTAGAATTAGAGTGACGTACTCCCGAGATAGTCGTAATAAGACGAGGTTGGAGCTAGAGCTTCTAAAGATGCTGGTGCACGAGAATTGGTACCTGCAATCATAAGCAATCACTAGTTAGAAATTACACGATTTTCCATCTATTTTTCTTAATGTGTTCGTATTTTTATTATAGCTTAGAACTCGTCAAAATACATACTAAACATTTTTAGATAGGCTATATGTGTGATACATAATTTTATATATGAAGAAAATATTTTTCGGAAGCTCATTGGTATTTTTAATAATTTTTAAAAGCTTAAAATCAATTTTCGGAATTTAAAATCTATAGAAAACTGTTTTTGAAATTAGAAATTAACGATCGTAAATGTTCGACGAATTGTTTAGAAAGATATACACGTCGAAAAATCTCATATGATATGTCGAAATTTTACTCTCGACTAGTAGAATACGAAAATATTTTTTATACATATGTGGTTTCGTGTAGTCTGGAAGATATACATGTTTTTATCAATTCTGAATTAACTATCGTAATCTTTGAAAAATCATAACTTGAAAAATAAATATCGGATTGAGACGAAACTGGCGCCTACGCGTTCGCGACAACGTGTAGGACATTTTTGTATTTTTAGATTTTTTGTGTGGTCCTTATATTTTGATTTTCTATTTTTTTAATTAAAAATCTGGTTCTTTCTCTAACCCTTTCTCTCTCCAAGCCATAAACCCAAACTGTGTTTTGTTCTCTCGTTAAAACACAATTTTGTGTTTTGTTATATTCTTACTTACGCAAGAGGTTGCAAGAGGAATCACGGGGAATGCCGGGGGCGGCGCATGTGGTCCGACGGTACGGGCCGGCCGACGGTGGCAGCCGCCTGTCGGAGGAGGGGCGCATGGCGGCTCCAGCTTGGGGTCTCCCTTGGAAATGATAGAGGCGCGTGTGGGGCTGCCAGTTGAGAGCATGGGATTGCGACGTCTCCTGAGGCGACGAAGAAACTCGACCGGAGCTCACGGCAATCTTGCGTAGGGCGGTGAAGCAGTTGAGGGGCTCGGCTTGAGGAAGTTCGCTGGTGGCGAGTTCGTCGGAGGAGAGGAGGAGGTGACGCCGTGCTCGAGAGTTCGGTGGGAGCTCGGCTCGACGGCGCGCGACGGAGGAGGAACCGGGGTCGAACGGCAGAGGAGGAGGTGGCGTTCGACGTGAAGCGACGGCGGAGCCCTGTGGCGTCGTCGAAAACAGAGGGGAGATGGGGTGTCGACGAAGACCACTTCAAACATCTAATACCAGTAGGTTTCCAACAAAATCTCAAAACTTAAATCACATCAAAATTCTGTTAGCTAATTTCTGCACTTGAGTGTTGCAAAAATGAAATGAAATAACTAATTTGAATATACTGCTAACGTTATCCATATTCATTACCATGTTCAGCATAATAGTTAAGTATGGCGAGCTTAGTTTCGGCGTCGCTTGGGTTCCGACGAAGCGTGTCGGCAAGTGGGAGAGGAGGCAACTGCCTAGGTGGTTGCACGGTGAATGTAATCGGAGTGTCGGAGCTCACCGACGGTGAGTGACGGTAGGCCGACGGGATCGTCGTAGTTGTGATGGAAAGGAGAAGAAAAGGAAAAGAAAGAGGAGTTGGGTTTTGAATGAAGTGGATGTGAATTTTGAGAGGGGAAAAATGTGTGTATGTTTTTTGTTTGGCTCCTCTCCCTTCGTGAGACAGGTTGTGTCTGTGTGTAGGTTTGGAGTTGTGTATTACTGGGTTGTGTTTTAGGTGGGATAGAGTGGGGGTGAGAGGGAGACGGTCGGCCGAGAGGAGGGAGAATGCCATGAGAAGCTTGGGTTCATCTGGGTTTGCAAACGTTGGAGGAGAATGGGGTGGGTTTGCTGAGGTGGGGGTTTTATAATGCAAACAAATCGTGAAGATACATGAATCGGTATTAATGTTATTAATGGGTGGTTGGGGAGGTATTGACTAAGTGTAGGAAACGTTTAATCGTTTCTCTCATGGACTGCCATGTGAACCTTATGGGCTGTTAATCGGTAGGTAGATAATTAAGGGTTAGGTAATAATATAGGGTTTTTCTCATATTAGTCCCTTAAATTATGCGTAATTTGATATTAGTCCCTTAATTCTTCGTATTTTGAGTTTAATCCCTCAAATTAATATAATTAACCAGTGTAATTAGTAAAAAGAGTAAAATCCGAAATTACGATTTTGCCCCTGGAGTTAAACAATTCCAAAAAATTACAAAAACATACACACGGGTTCGTATTGTCGCGAGGATTGCGAATACGAGATCCATTCCAGGGTTTGAGCTACGGAAATACGTGTTTTTAATCAAAATGTTTAGGAAGCGGGTTTGCGGGTTCTCTATCGATTTGACTTCAGAAAAATACGAAATTAATGTGGGAAGCCCTAAATGATCATTGAATGTTACTGTAAAAGTTTGAAATCTTTTTGATGATGTTTGTATGGAAAATAAATTCATTAAGTCAAAACGGTAATAATTGAAAATGAATTTTATCAAAAATGTTTTGAGTATTTGATGAAATCCGATCTTACTAAAATACTCCATAACTAGTCTTGTACTTCAAAATATTTTTATTAGAAAATTTTGAAATCAGTAAAACTCCTGACAAATCATTATAAAATAGTTTAAAATTTGAAAATTTTGGTCAATTACGTAAATAGTTTGTCTTGATGAAAACAGGCCGTTACAGTACGGTGTCAAGTAATAGTATAAAAGATATCGATCCCACATGGAAGGTATGAATGTTATTGTTTTGGGTTATTTTTAAATCTCAGAATATAGGCAGCAGTCGGTTTCAAAAGATTGTTTGCTTAGGATTGTGAACAATTAATAAAGAATAGGGCTTTATGACTCACCACTAGGATCGTCGAACGTCGATGCTTGGTTAAGACTCTTACGTTGCATTGGTTTTATAGAGATTGTCGCATCCAAGATGTGGAATTCATGGTTCTACGCACCATGAATCTAACGTATCACATTAACCCATAGGCACACACGACACGTGCATTAAGAATCGACAATATTCACGCCACTCTCGTGGACGGAATGATCTCAGCTCACGCCATTCATGTGGGTTAGAGCTTCGATGTATTTTGCTGGCTATCATTGATGCAATGGTGGTAGCCGTTAATTAGTAATATAGTTCGTTGGTGGATTCCATCAAGACACGAGCCGGGCATGGTCACGAGTCCCAATTGAATCCACTAACTCCCTAATTAAGCCTATAGGACACTCCTTAAGCCAATCGATTCTACTGACCGTGGGCACAATCTCAGTACGAGTTCTCCTACAAACTTTGCAAGATCAACCAAAATAATTTCCTTTTATTCCAACGCAACCTAAAAATCCAAACTTTGCATCTCAATCCTAATATCCATGGGCTAATCCATTAGCCTTAGATGGAACTACTCACACATCATAGAAATAACAACAAAATATTCAATAGATGCAATGGAATTCATCATGGCAATGGAAAACATCAAAAGGCAATAGAAAGTGTAAAGAATTGTTACCAACACGTCGTAGAAGCAATAGCAATCCAAAGAGAATTAAGAAGTCAAGATTCCTTGCGTGAAACAATAATAAAAATCTAAGATTTGCTTCATACAATATAGCGACGACACAAACTGCTTAAAAACCTAATTAAAACCAAACTAAGAGTTTCTCTAAAGTTCATCTCTGAAAATAAAGCTTAAAACATCCTTAAATACATAGGGGGGAGATCCCAAAAAAATCTCAGAAAATCTGGGCACTTGGGCCCACAAACTAGGCTGGTTGCGTCGGCTACTCGACCGAGTAGAGGAGCCTGCTTGGTCGAGTTAGCTACAGGCTCCCCTTACTGCTGCTTCTGCGTCTGGCTGATACGGGCTACTCGGTCGAGTATCCCCCCCCACTCGGTCAAGCTACAGTAGATCTGAACATCTTCTAAAACGTCGCTCTGTTTCTTTATGACTCGGGTCGAGCAGGTGAGCTGCTCGGTCGAGTTGCTTTGCTGCTCGGTCGAGCTGGGATGCCTTGGAGAGAAGCTCAAATATTCATCTATTTGTGCGACTAGGGTCGAGTCGGATGTCTGCTCGGTGGAGTAGGTCTGAGCCATTTCCTGTGCAAATTCTGCGTGTTAGCTCGGTCGAGTAGCTGATGCTACTCGGTCGAGTCACCTGAGAAACTGATCTCAACTTTGCCATTTCTCATTCTCTTCTCCTCCTCTCCTCCAATCTTCTTCCATTCCTCAGCGAACTCTCATGGAGCCTTGCCAATGAGGTCTCGGACGTGCCGAATGTGTCCATGTCCCAAAATAGCTCCAATTCGCTCCAAAACTCCTGAAAATCCAAAAAGCTATACAAAACTCGAATATGGCGTTAGAAGCGCGATAATATATGAAAATATGGAGTTTGGAGGTAGAAATGACATGAAATGATGCAGTAAAAACATGTAAATTATGGACACATAAAAATCCCCTAAGCTTACCTCTTACTCGTCCTCGAGGAAGACGAATACGATGCTCACCGGGCAATAAAAATAAAAAAATAAAAAAAAAAGAATGGAAGATGGAGTGGAGTGCTAGAGTATTCGGTCAGATCTCAAGCCATAGCGACATATCACAATACTTCGAAAATAGATCACATGCTAATAAAAGTTTCATTTCAAACATATTGCTTGCAAGCATTTAAGAACAAAGGAAGGGATTCTCTAAATTCATGCAATCTATTCATATCCATATCATGCAATTCATAGAATCTAGTATAAATATGTTGGCGATGCACTTTTCATTAAATAGAAATAACTGAAGAATATAAGAGTCACACCAAGCATGCATCAGAAAATAGAATAAGGATTATGGCATTCACAAATTCATCTCAAATCATGAAAAGTCTCCATAGCTAATATATTTCACAAAGTCTGTGCATTATCAAACGTCCCCAAATGTGCACAACTCCACTCTAATGGTATACTCACTCGTATAATCAAATGGATTCACCCCCTAAGCTTAGCTTGAGGCATCACATCAACGGAATAATAAAGGAATTTTGTGGCTTTTTCCCAAGTATTTGTGTAGCTTCAAGTTGTAAGATATAGGAAGTATTAATTTTTTTTATAGGAGCAATAGGATATACATTTATTTTGGCTCCTTTTTGGATTTTTGGGGCTTTTTGAACTAACTTTTTCTTTTGGGATATTTCGGAATAGGATACGAAATATGTAACTGCAGAGGGGGTGAGCCCAAGTGACATGTAGAGAATAATAAGATATATGGAGAAGGAAATAATATAATCACTCGGTTCACTCATAAGATGTGCACAATGGTTCAATAAGATAATACTCCAACTAAACTCATAAGCAAGCACAGATATTTTCATTCATTTCAACAAATAATGAAGTCATGCGGTAAGTCATACAATAATAGCAGGCATGCAACAGAAGGTGAAAAGATAACGAAACAAATGCTTCAAATATCCTAAAGATGCATGAATCTCGGTGCATATCTAACATGAGCATACTAAATGCTACTGCATATATTCATCTTCAATTCATTTCATGCATTCATATAGAGAGATCGTCAACAGAATATATATGCAAGCATATGAATAGTAAGAACTGAAATACTCTGAGTAGCATGGCAAAAGTAATAAGCATCGTGATAGCTACTAAAGCTAAGAGAGATATCATCATATGGAATATATCTAGCAAAAGGGGAAAAGAAAGGCGGAGAAAATAAAATAAAAGCATGCATGCAAGCATACCAAACATGAAAAATATGATGCTAAAAAAATGGAACGGTGAAAAAGTGGTGGAAAATAAAGATAAAAAGGGTGTAAAATGAAAGAAAATGGAAAAATGAAAATAAAAGCGATAACGCTCATCCCCCAAGCTAAACACAGCAGTGTCCTCACTGCTGAGAACACGCTGGTAAGAAGGGAAAATGAGGCTAGGGTGGGCTGGTGGTAAATAAAAGGAAACTAAGGAAAAGTAAAACTATGCAAATAATAGCATGACCTAATTCCTAAGATGCACAAAATATGAACAGGCATGCAAATGATGCAAATGATGACATGATGCAAGTGCAAATGCAAAATGATGGAGTAAATACAGGCGGTGCAAAAATGGTCATCCCCCAAGCTATGCAAGGTCAGGGCCCCGAAGAGACAGATGGGCACAAAATTAAATAAGGGGTGACATGAGCAAAAGTGGTGTGAAGATCAAGTAGCGGCATCACCCTCTGGAGGTGATGATGGGTCCAACTACTGGGGACCAGGGATATGGATCATCGGGCACAGAATGTGAAGGCTCGACAGGTGTGTCGGCCAGTGAGGAAACAGAAGAGAGAATAGGCTCAGACAAAGGTACAACAGCTGGAGTGTCGACATGTGTGAGAAGGTGTGTGTCGACAACGGAAGTCGCCAACTGAGGTGCAACCGGCTTAAGGGTAGAAGTAACAGGCCCTACAGAAGCCTGAGAGTAAGGCACAATGAGTGGTGCATGATGGGCTGAAGAGACAGGGTCTGGCCTGGGAGGAGGGACTGGTGCAAGTGTGACAGTTGGTGCACACTGATGCCTAAGAATGTCAAGAATGGATGTGAGGTCCCGCTCCACGGACTGGTGAAAAGTGGAGAGCGAGGCTGAGAGGGTGTCAAAGGCATGCCTCAGGGTGACAACCTCGGTCTCCATCGCAGAAAGACGTGCGTCCGTGGTGCGGGCGCTAAGGGGTGGGCGTGACCTGCTAGAGACCACCCTCGTAGTGTGCCCACGGGCAGGTGATACCCGGGGTCTGAACTGGAAGTCAGGGGAGGGTGGCCTAGCAGGGATCTCGGAGGAAGAGGATGTGTATGGAATGGATCCGAGATATGGTGCAGAAACAGAAGCAGCAGCAGCATCAGAAATAGGAGACGTCATGGCAACAGAAGTGGTGACAGACACCACGACGCTCTCAGAAAAGACTGCTGATGCTGGTACAGAAGTGGTGCCAGGAGGAGAAACTGTGGACCCTAAAGTGGTAGGAAGGGAAGTGAGGAGGTCCACAGGTGCGTGAAGTGAGCTGGCAGAGACGGGCTCCGGGATATGTGAATCGGTAGGCTCAGGAGCGAAAGAACTGGCTGGCTCTGAAAGGGTGGAAGACGTGAAATCAGAAGCAGTAGAGTCAATTGTGCCCTCAGGTCTGGGCACGGTAGTGACAGAGGTAGCGACCTCTGGGGTAGAGGTGTGGACAGTCCACGTGGTCTCTACGGTGGTGGTGGTGGTGGTGGTGGGAGCACTGACAGAAGTGGGAACAGAAGTGCTCCGAGGTGGAGGTGGATGTGCAGGGTGGGCTGGTTGGGCTACTACGAGGGCAGCGATGTCAGGCTCATTCTCATCAGAGCTGAGCACCCAGTCATCGATGTCGTTGTCGACTGGTGCTCCAAGTGGCTACAGGACGTGGATGGTGGAAACGGGAAAAATGCGGGGAGTGATCCAGTCAAGCATGACTGGGGTGATATAGATGAGTCGGGGTGGGGCAGGTAGAGGTAATGCTCGCGGTGTGTGCCTAGAATAAATCCAGTGACGCTCACCGTGCGGCCTAATGAAGGACATGCGGGTGAGCACATCCATCGTCAGGCGTATATGCCCGGTGGGAGTCATTAGATGTGCATGGAGTGCGAGGGCCGAGCATTTGGGTGAAAATAGTGAAGAATCCGCCATAGCAGATATCAGTGGCGGCGTGGGGCGGTTTGAAGAAGGCAATGATACAGCCAGTGTGCCGCGTCAGATAGAAGGAAGGGGTGTAGGATACCGTCGGGGTGGAAGCGCAAAAGTCGAGTCATCCACATAAGATGGGAAAGCTCGTGTAGGGAGAGTGTCCCAACCTCTGGCCGAGAAAAGAGAGTGGTGGAGAGGTGGCACTGGGCGTAGCGGAGACAGGGGTGGACGATACAAGAGGATTTTTCCCTGCTAGGTGATATCCTCGCAGACCTGTGATGCGATGCCAAAACAGCTCGGCATCGAACGAGGTGGGCTCGAAGTCTAGGGAGAAAGTGAGTGTGCAGTCGGTGATGGCGGGAAGGGGGAAGTGGGAGTGGATCATGGCGTTCGTGACCACTACGTCGTGGTCAAGCAGCCAGAAGCTAATGCCATCACTCTCCGAGGTGACGACAGTAGAGCTCAATGCCTCAAGGGTGAGGCGTGTGTAGGTGCGGGCGTGGATGGCTAAGAGGCGGTCAAAACCAATGACCTGGTAAAGCCTGTGGACACCCTGTAGGAGTCCAAGGCGCTGGAGGGTCGGGATTTGAGAGAAGTGGGTGGGGACGATGGTGCGGTGGGACATGGCTAGGAAACGGCCGCGGTGAGCGTCGTCCCTAAAGACGATATCGCATGTCCTCAGGGTGGGTGGTGGTGGAACGGGACGGGGTGGAAGAGCGGTGGAACGGGACGGGGTGGAAGAGCGGTGGAACGGGACGGGGTGGAGGAGCGGTGGTCGGGATGGGAGGAGTGGTAGGGTGGGTGGTGTGTGGTGCTTTTATGGCTAAAGGCACGGGTGTGATGTATAGTGACGAGTTGGACGAGGACGAAGAATCGTCCAAGTATGGCTCGGGTGTGGGTGAGAGTGAACGCCGTGGGCGTCGTACAGGCCAGGAAGAGGAGGGACCAGTGGTGGCCTTCCTCTTCGTCGGCTGAGGCTTCCTCGGCCTAAGGCGAGGAGGCATCGTGCAAGTGGT
>CM061142.1:601915324-601948947 GCA_030789695.1 Scilla litardierei | reverse complement strand
ACATGATTTGGAAATTTTTCATTTATGAAGCCCGGAGGTTGAGAAACGTAAACTTCCTCAACAACATCTCTGTTTAAAAATGCACTTTTAACATCCATTTGAAATAATTTAAAATCCTTATGGCATGCAAAAGACAATAATAATCTAATTGATTCTAATCTAGCTACCGGAGCGAAGGATTCTTCGAAATCGATACCTTCCTCTTGGCGATAGCCTTGAGCAACTAACCGAGCTTTGTTCCGGACGACGACTTGGTTTTCGTCGGTTTTGTTCTTGAAGATCCACTTTGTCCCTATGACGGTGTGGTTCTTCGATGGCAATGGACCAAGCTCCCAAACTTCATTTCTCTCGAATTGAATGAGCTCCTCCTCCATGGCTAAGATCCAAGCGCTATCTTCGCATGCTTCATTAATATTCTTTGGCTCTATCGAGGAGGCAAAGGCACAATGAGCGAAGTAGTTCACTTGCGATCTCGTCTTGACACTATCATGAATATTGCCAATGACTTGCTCATGAGGATGGTCACGAACGGTATGAAGCCGTTTGGGAATACCTTGATCACTAGGAACATTCTCAACAACTTCATTAGTTGGGTTAGTCTCAATAGAATCAATAGAATCATTAGACTTAGAATTATCAAGTGAATCACATAAAACATCCATAGAATCATTTTCATTTGAAATTCTAGTTGGAACAAATCCTTCATTAAATGATACATGAAGCGACTCCTCGATCGTTGAGGTTCGTTTGTTGAATATCCGGTAGGCTTTGCTATGCGAAGAATATCCAACAAAAATCCCCTCATCGGATCTTGGATCGAATTTGTCCAAACTACCATACGTGTTCTTAATAAAACATTTCGAACCAAAAACACGAAAATGTTTAACTTGAGGCAACCTACCAAACAACAATTCATAACAAGTTTGTTTAGTGCCGGGCCTCAAAAGTATTCTATTAAACACATAGCAAGCGGTGTGTACCGCTTCCGCCCAAAATTGATGGCCAAGTTGGCTATCATCAAGCATAGTGCGAGCACACTCCACTAACGTCCTATTCTTTCTCTCAACTACACCATTTTGAGGAGGTGCACGAGGGAAAGAGAAGGTGTGTGTAATACCAACTTCATCACAAAATGTCTCAAAAGACTCATTCTCAAATTCACCTCCATGATCACTACGAATCGTGACAATGGTGGTTCCTAAGAGATTTTGTACTTTCTTAACAAAAATTGTGAAGTTTTCAAAAGCTTCATTTTTATTACATAATGAAAATACCCATGTAAATCTCGAATAGTCATCTACGATGACAAGTCCATATCTAGCATTTCCTAATGAAGCAACTCTAGTTGGCCCAAATAAATCTAGATGTAATAGCTCTAGTGGCCGTTTAGTAGAAATGCTTTTCTTAGGTTTAAATGAAGATTTAGGAAGCTTGCCACGTTGACAACAATCACAAAAACTTTTCTTTTCAAAAACAAGCTTCGGAAAAACCTTTAATGGAATTTAATTTTGAAAGCTTATAAAGTGTTCCAAAGTTCACATGTCCAAAGCGTCGATGCCATAAGTGTTGTTCACTTGTGTTGGCAACGAGGCATTGTTCATATGACTTAGGAAGATCCAAAATATAAATGTCTTTATGACGAGTTCCGGAAAATAATAATTTATCATTATCTTTTCTTAAAATATGACACAATCCTTTCGCAAAGCTAACTTTGTAACCTTTGTCACAAAGTTGGCTTATTGAAATAAGATTGTGATTTAAACCACTAACAAGATAAACATCACTAATTAGGGGTTTAGAAGGGTTACCCACTTTACCAACACCTATGATGGTTCCGCTCTCGTTGCCTCCAAATACGACGCGGTTTCCATTTGCTATGGGAACCACGCCGGAGAGCAAACTAGCGTCACCCGTCATGTGTTTTGAACACCCGCTATCGAGTATCCAATTTCCCTTGGAGCTAAATTTAAATTTGTTGCTCCTTTTCTTTTTCTTTTCCTTGAGTACCTAAAGATAGAGAATTTCATATCATGGTACCCAAGGTCATTGGGTCCAAAAGATTAGACCTTTGGAAGCCAAGTCCAATTGGACTTAGACTTCCCCACATAATTTCTACTATGCACAACATCCGAAAAATAAGCATTCATATACAATTGTTTTTCGTCCATGCTTGTGTCCTTTGGGCTCCAAATTGTGAAAATCTTGGGAGCCATCATCCTATTGGGTGCATGCATTCGACGTTGATTTCTACGTGATGCATGTTGTGGATATGTATAAGGAACATGATGGAATGGTGCACGACGAGAATTATTCATATGATGTTGTGGGTGAACATATGCATGTGAGGGAACACGTGCGTGAGGGTGTCTCACATGGTGTGCACGTGCCCGAGAATGTGTTGCATAAAAATCATCATATGTGTGAGATGGTGGAGTAGGACGTGTGTTCCTACGTGGCATGGTATTGGTGTACATGTAGGCATGCCCCTTCTTTGGAGGTCCACCCAAAGTGGGTTTCTTTCCAAAAGAAGGTGTGGACGAGGTGGAAGCACCATTGGTAGATGAACTACCAATAGAGTGTTTGCTACCACTCGTAGAGTCACCGGAAGTTGGCCTAACAAAAGTAGTGGCCGATTTGGATGGACATCCCATCGTATACCCCAAACCAATGTGGTGATTGGCCGGGAGTAAGTCACTTAGGATTTTATCCAAATGGTCCTTACCCTTATTGAATCTATTGATTCGGCCTAATGTGTTCTCATATTTCTCTTTGAGAGAACGCATAGAAGTATCTAGAGTAGATACTTGCGATGTGAGCACATAAACACGAGATTTAAGATTCTCGTTCTCAATACTCAAAGTCGAGTTTTGAGAAGTTAAATCCGCTATCCTATGTTCTTCCGGATCATCTATGCTAACATGTTCAAGTTTAGATTTGAGATCAATAATATCATTTCTCAACTCTTCAACAACGGTGTCGTTGTTGGTGATGATGGTCTTAGGCGAGGTTTGAATGCTAGCTAGGTCATCTTTTACCTTAGTATATCTATTTACTAATTTAGTGTATTTTGACCATAATTGAGAGTTAGCATTCCTAAGTTCATCCATAGTTAACTCATCGTTGCCTTCGTCATCACTATCATCGGAAGAGGAGGATCCTTGATCATGCTCCTCTCTTGCCATGAAGCACATGTGCGCTTGCTCCACGTGCTCATCGTCCGACTCTCCGCTTGAAGAATCATCGGAGTCGGTGAAGGTAGCTCCGACAAGTCCCTTCTTGTTTCCTTTCGTGTACTTCTTGGACTTGTCATACTTTGGCGCCTTCCACTTCTCCTTGTGCTTATTGAGGGGACACTCCGCTTTCATGTGTCCCGGCTTATTGCACTTGAAACACAAAGGAGAGGAAGAGGCGTTAGTAGAACCAAATTTAGCTTTGTTCTTGAAGTTACCTTTTCGGAAGAAACGGTTGAACTTCTTGGCCATGAGTGCCATGGACTCCAAGTCCAACTCATTTTCCGAGTCTTCATCATCGGTTGATGTGGATGTGGATGGAGCGGCCTTGAAAGCAATGGCGTTCTTCTTTGGCTCGTCTTGCTTTAGGTAGGACTTCATCTTTTCCTGCAATTTGAGCTTGCTATCCTTGCGTACCTCGTATGACATTAAAGTACCCATTAGTTGAACTACGGTGTACTTGTTCATGTCATTACCTTCCTCGATGGCGAAGGTGCGCTTTTCCCAAGAAGAAGGAAGTCCTTCGATAAGCTTCGAACACTTCTCCTTTTGGGTGTAGGATTTGCCAAGAGCCTCTAGCTCGTTTATGATGTCGACGAAGCGAGCGTAATACTCCTTCATCTTCTCGCCCTGTTGCATATGAAACATTTCGTAGTCTTTGTTTACAACTACGAGTTTAGAGTCTCTTACCCGACTCGTCCCTTCATGAAGTATGAGGAGGGAGTTCCAAATTTGATATGCACTCTTACATGTGCATATCTTATTGAAGTCCTCGGGCTCCAATGCGTATTGCAAGGCGTTCATTGCCTTGGCATTGCTTACCTCCGCGGCGATCTCCGCGGTTGTCCATTTCTCAAAGTCTTCTTCTTTGGGCTCGATGTATTCCTTCATTGTGGTCCTCCATAGAGATGCACTCCGGAGGAAGGTCTCCATCTGGCACTTCCAGTACCCGTAGTTGGTACCGTTGAAGAATGGAGGCCTCGTAGAGGAATGTCCTTCCATCACCGAAGATGCTCCTTCACGGTTCCTGAAGGTGTCATAGTTGGAAGGTGGACGCACGGTCTTGTTGTCGTTGGCAGACATAGCTGTGTATCTGGCTCCGATACCAAATGTAATGCCCTACAAGCTACTGCACAAGTACTAGAGGGGGGGGGGGTGAATAGTACTTTAAAATAATAAGGAGTATAATTCCAAATTAAATGCAAACAACTACCAAATCAATTTGCGGAAGCTTAAATTGAATGACAACACAAAATTAACAACGCTAACAAGAGATGTTACTGGGTTCGGATCCACCCAAGTCTCCCCGACTTGTTCCCGGTGATCCTACGTCCTAACCACCCGGATCCCCTCCGGATACTTGAGTTAGAAGCCCTAACTCAAGATTTCCACTATGAAATACTTGTGAAAAACCTCCACAAGTCAAATCATACAAAATGTAACTTGTGACTCCCACAACCCGGGATCACAACCACACTCTCACACCCGAGAGTGAATCTTACAAATCAAATATGAAATGAAATAAGAAAACTTCTTACCGAACAAAATACCTATGCCTTGAGTATTGCTTACAAATTAGGGCAAGGATGATTTTGGGGAAGAAGTGGCACCAAACCCTAGCTCCAAGATGTAGAACAGCGATGGAGAGCTTTGGGGATGTTGGTGACCTAGAATCAAGCACTTGGCTTGGAAGGCTTCACACTCAATCAATCTCTCTTTGGAAGTAAGAGTTAGGAGAGATTAATGAATGGAGGGAATGAGCTTTGAATGAGCTTGGATTGATTTCTCTTGAACTCTAAACTTGCATTGATATCAGCCTTGGCAGCAATGAATGCAGCCCAACAAGTATTTATAGGAATAAAGAGAGAGAGAGAGAGAGAGAGAGAAAAACGTTTCAATTAGGGCTCCAACGGCTCTTTTCTGGACCCAACTAGTCGGTCAAAGAACAATCACCGACCGACTAGTTCATCAACTAGTCGGTCGGTCAATTAACGTAAACTGACTAATGGGTGAACAGAGAAAAGATCAAAGCACAGACATATGGAACTAGTCGGTCTAAGAAGAGTCACTGACCGACTAGTTTCACAACTAGTCGGTCGGTTACTCAACGTGGACCGACTAACAGATAAAACTGAAGTCTGAGAAGAATTAGACTTAGTCGGTCCAAGAACAAATGTTGACCGACTAATTCACCAACTAGTCGGTCACCAAATGAACATAGACCGACTAACAATAAACAGTAAGTATGGTGAAAAAAATTTGGCATGAACAGTAAACTAAACTAGTCGGTCTAAGAATAAAAGTTGACCGACTAGTTCATCAACTAGTCGGTCGATCAATGAGCACAAACCGACTAATGATAAACAGTAGCTCAAGTGAAAATGTGCATGTTCAGGGAAAGCTCAACTAGTCGGTCACAGAAGCATCACTGACCGACTAGTTCACAAACTAGTCGGTCGGTGAGTCAACTTAGACCGACTAACTGTAAACAGTAAAGAGCTAAGAATTAACTGACAGAAACTAGTCGGTCCAAGAAGCTTGGCTGACCGACTAGATCACCATCTAGTCGGTCAGTTCTTCTTCTTGAACCAACTAACATGCACAAGAAGTCCCGAATCGAAGCGCGAAGCTTCGGGAAGAATTGTATGGACTTCTACTAAGATCCTAGAGCTAAGATATGAGTGTTATGAAGATTTAAAACGTAAGACCTACTCAAGGCTTAACATTCTACGAAAGAAGCTTAAAGACTATAAATTAAACTTGACGATACCGTCATCAATAGCTTCAATCGAATCTTCATGACTTCTAAATAGGTCCATAAGCTTCAACGAAGCTTTAGGCATACGATCACGTGCTTTGAGAAGTCTTGAGACGTCGTAATTGTTATTCATGTGAATTTGGCGACGATCTCCATAACTGCGCTCACAAAGTGTTAGTTCATATTATATTTATGTTTGTTCATCATCCAAAACCAAATCCGGGGAGTCCAATATCCAACAATATGTTGTGCCTGACACATCGACATCAAATGGGCACATAAATGATTGGCAAGGCCAAGTCATGTACGTTGGCAGCGAGGCACATGAGGAACATGTTGAGTATGTTCAGTATGTTTCTGATTACAAGCCAGGTGGAACAAATAATGGGTCTTGAGTGAATCCAGTTTGGAAGTCTCACCTGGATTTTCATATGCGAACAATAGTGGAGCCTTAACCCCTCCTCAACAACAACCACCACAAAAACAAGCTCGTCCGCCACCTCAGCAACATTACTACCAACAAAGGCCACCACCACAACAACAATTCCAGTAAAGGCAACAAGCGGGGCCTTATAGACCTCCCGGATTTAATCAAGGACGGAGGCCACAAAACCCATCGCCGGCACCGTAAAGATCCCAGCATGAGACTAGAGTTGAGGAGTTTATGGCAGAGCAAAAGAAGATCAATGCTAAACTATCGGCAGACCAAGATAGCCTCAACACCATCGTGGTGCAATTTGTGGAGCAAATCACATCGCTCAACAAGGCCCAAAATCAATTGCCGGCTCAACCGAAGCCAAACCCAAGGAGCAACACCTGCCACATCAATGCTGTAATGACAGTGACTACTAGAGGCAGGAAGGATACTACTCCCACCATGGTTCAAACTAGAAGCCCAAGGGATGAAGTTCTAGTTGAGAAAGAGGGAAGAATTGAAGAGGAGAGTCCCATGGCAGCGACAAACAATGAGGAGAAATCTAAAGTTGATGAGCCCCAGAAAGAGAGGATATATGTGCCACCGATACCATTCCCACATCGGTTGGCAAAAGCAAAATTTGAGAAAAAGTTTACTCGTTTCTGGAGTACTTGACAGGTATAAGCTTGAACATCCCTTTCCTAGATGCAATTATTGAAATCCCGACGTATGCGAAGTTTCTTAAAGACTTGATTACGGGAAGGAAACGAACGGAGATGATCATGCTTGTCGAACAAGGTACTTGGTTCGGTAACGAAGACAAGTTGCCGAAGAAATTAAAGGATCCTGGAAGCTTTAGAATTTCGTGCACACTTGGCGGAGTCCCCCTACAAAAGGCTTTGGTAGATTTGGATGCGAACGTGAGCCTCATGCCTCTCACTATGTTCAATAAGCTCAATACAGGGACCGAACTTAAGGCCACCGACATGAAGATTCAACTCACCGATGGGCGTATTACTAGACCGGTAGGAATCACTGAAAATGTACCACTTCAAATATCGGGAGGACTTTGTGTTTCATGTGACTTGTCGTCATGGATGTAAAAGAAGAAGGAGACACATCTCTTATACTTAGGCGCCCCTTCTTAGCTACCGTTAGAGTCATCGTGGACGTGAGAGAGGGAACATTATCACTCAACGTTGGAAATATCGAATTTGAGTTCCATCTCCTGCGTGCCATGAAGAATAGATCCTCGCTAGAGGAGAGCGACTATGTGGACCTACTTGATGAGGTCATCGATGAAGCCATGCCATTTGTCATTGGATCTTTGCACGTGGATAGTCTTGATGGAGTGCCAATTTCTGAAAATGGCGCTCCAAATGGAGATACCCCAGATCCTCTCATCGAGGAAGAGGAGAACGCCGCTGATGTCGTGAGGATTAGAGAGCTGATCGTGCCCCGGTATGCACACGCACCCAGGACAAGCAACTCGTAGTCTTACCGCAAGCGCACGGTGTAGTGGCGAGCGGGTATCGAACTCAGGGAGGAACAATGACAGTGACTCCTTCTAATCACCTAGCTATCAAAATGGTCGAGAATAATTTGGGGTAAAATTGTCACAATCGTTCGAATGTCGATAGAAATATCAATAAAATATAGCGCCTAGGGATAGGAAATCCCCGCTACGGACCGTATCTCATCGTTATGATTCGTAGGTTACATCATTGCTAGACTTGAATTTTAGATGAACTAGTCGCAACTAAATGTAGAACCAAGATCACGCTCTCGCGCTATTGCCGGTCTATAGCAAACCTACGTTAGGGCCCAATCTCTTGCAAACCCTAACCTAAGCCGCTAGCGTGAAGAACGACATCATCGTTTAACCGTATCTCGAGCCCACTCTCGTGCAAACTCGAGCTACGACCTAGGTTGAGATAGTTCCTACCCGTGAATAAGACCGCAATTCAAGCATGCCCACGTCTCCGTATAACATACCCAAATAACATATATGCAAAAATCAATGAAATACGCAATATAACGTGAATATAGGGCGAAAATATATCAAAATCAATGATTACAGCATCCTAACTACATCAACACCAACATATATAGAGATTAGCCACAATAGAGAGAAAAGAACACATATTCATAGACAAATACATGTTCAAGTACTCAAAATACGTGAAGAATAATTCAATTACAAGCCAAATGCATGAAATACAAGGCTAAAGATAGGAAAAATATCACCAAATCTCTCCAAATAGACCCTAAATCTCCTTCAGATGATAGCTCCTGCCTCATGTCTCCAGGGCCTCCAAATCTCACGTCAAAATACGGTTCCAAGAGCCCCAAATATGACCGAATACATAACAAAACCCTAAAATACGCTTATATAAGGAGATTGTTGGTCTTAGAGGTGTTAGCAGGTTCAAAACCCGCTCCAATAGTGATTAAACCCGCACCCAAAGTCGCCTCGTCTCTCGACCGTTCGTTCGAAGCGGGATTTCATGCACGCGTGCCACATGTCCATATATGCTGATCTGCGCCCGCTTGATAGCTGAGTCCACTCAAACTCGGGTTGCGCCTGGACCTTTTGATGATGCATCGACCGTCGGCAAAGGGCCGCGTCGCCCCGATGTTTCGTCCGCTCGATATGAGCGGGAGGCCTCCGATAGCGGACACGTGTCCAGAGAAAGCCCCCGCTTTGCTTTGCACTCGGGGATGAATCTCGTCCGTTGGATTACAATCCAACGCCCATATAAGTGCCGCGTCGCTGCGTCACTGGCTACCTGCCACGTGGCAGTGCATATGAAGCGGCAGCATATATATAACGTATTTTGGCCGTATTTCCTCGTATTACACCATTTAAATGGTATTCTGCATTCAAAAATTCATATAAATTAGCACAGATCTCAGAAAAATACAAATAAATAGTCGTTGGAATCGTGAGATCGAGATCTTCATATGAAAAATATGAAAGAGCTGATATACCCAATAAAATACCATTTTATGCATATGATAAGTGATTATCCTAATGATTAATAATAATCTAAATACGATCACATTAAAGGTCAATATAGCATCATATACACACAAAATGGTGCTAGATGAGGGGTTAAATATGCAATATTCACCCCGAATCACACCCCCAACTAGCGATTTGCTAGTCCATAGCAAAAAGAGCGATTAAGTCGGATGAGTAATAAAATATTAAATTATCAATCGCTTATGGCATGGCTCAATAATACGGTTTCCAACCTAATTTTAACCATCAATATACACAATCCATGAATAAAATCAATCACATGATATTTTCTCTATTCTAATTTGAATAAACAACATGCCAGCATCGTTTTGCGCAAGCGAAAGTAAGACATGACGTCATATCATAGTTTTCTCATTTCCAAGGGTTTGTCATCTCATAAAGATAGTTCAAATCATAGGCATTGAAGTTGCTTAGTTTATTCAACAATTTCCCTTTTTTGTCTTTTTTTTCTTTTTTTTTGACAACTTAGAATGATCCGTGTAACGAGCTTTCAGTTAATGATTCCTCGGCCAGACTACCTTCGGGCATTAGGCTTAGAAGAGCCCATAGAACTTAATAACTCGAATCATCTAAGTTTTATTTTGTCCCGTTTTTTGGATGCACTCCCCATTCATCCATCTTTCGACACGAATCTCCAATGCTTCATGAGGCACAAAACCCGGCTAATTAATGGACTTAAGGGAACGGTGCATTTTTTATTTTACTCTTTTTTTATTTTTTCATTTGTAAGCAACTCAACACCCATTCATCGAACATAAACATTAGTAACAAAGGCCAAATTACTCTTCAACTTGAAGACTATTCTAATAAATCGTGTATACTTAAGCTTTTGCATCACAATGGCATGCATGAAATAAATTCAAACTATTTCGAGATATTAATCATGGCAATTGAAAGTTTTCATAAATAGCATATTAATGAGTAATTCAATGAAGAGGAAAATAAATAATTCAAGCCATAAACAATTTCAAGAATTTGATCAATGCATAATCATCCGATAATGTGACATGTGAAGGAGTTTTGAATGATGAGAATGGTGGTTTATTCTTTTCTTTCGTTTTATTTAAAAAAATTCTAAGGTCTCATACACTCCCCCCAACTAAAGATGGACATTGTTCTCAATGTCGAAGAGGGTACGAGTTTATTCAAAAGCAAACATGCTAAAAAGCATATAAAAATCTACGCTAATGAAAAGAACACACCGTGGTCAAATGGAGGATCACGAATCTTTAATAGTCGAGGAAATTATTCTATTTGCTCCTTGTGCTCCTCGGCGGGTATTCGTCTCCACTAGCGAAGTTGGACCCCAGCGACATAACTCCCAGCACCTCTATAAATTGTTCACCAATGTCCTGCAATAGATGAGTTATGTCAGTCCAAATTAGTCTAAAATTTTTCGCAATAAATATATTCCAAACATAGTCATCAAAGTACGTAAAATAAAGTAAGGCATGTTGATGACTACTCCCTGAAAAATGTGCACTACTCTCGGTATGATGTTTAGTCATTGTAGAGAGGGATGAATGATTTTGGGAAAAATGGGGGGGGGGGGTTCATGTTTTATAGAAATAATCTCTAAACACATGTCCCTAGCTACCTCCTCCTCCTGTTTATCCAAAATTGCTAGCTAGTTCTCTCCTTTGCACATGCTTCCAGCCATGTT
The DNA here is from genome assembly GCA_030789695.1 of Scilla litardierei. NCBI lineage: Eukaryota > Viridiplantae > Streptophyta > Magnoliopsida > Asparagales > Asparagaceae > Scilla > Scilla litardierei. Next base: position 601,937,835 of record CM061142.1, on the reverse strand, counting down.
AATGTTCTGATTTGTGCTTTCATCGTGTCATGGCTCGCTCGATATACCTGCAATAGAAGATGAATTCATATTAGATTCTTGAAATTGGATTTCAAAATAATTACCTTCTTCTAAGCAAGTGGCAATCAGAGTAAGATTTTCAATGGATTGCTGAATTTGCCGACTTCGAGCAATGAAATTTTCTTGGAATTGATGGGATTTAGCCTCATGTGTCTGAATGAACAATTGAACTTCCTCTTTCAAGGGTTGCAATGGTACGTCTACGCTTTGCTCCCCTTGATCAAGGCATGAAGGCTCCGTTGAATCACGCTCTGAAGTCTCATTAATGGTCTGATCATTCTCTTGTAAAGACTCCATGTATTTCCACGCCTCTGTCGGCGTCATGACTCCCAAAAATTCCTGCAACTGTGGTCGTAGTCCAAATAAGAAGGACTCCATAAGCTCTTTCTTTGTGTACCCATGCTGCGGATAGCTCAATACTATGTCTGTGAACCTTCTTTAGGCCTGAAAGAAAGTTTCACAATCTCTCTAATTAAAATTAACGATCTTGAGCTTCTCCATTCTATGCTTGTGTGCAACATCGTACTCTGCATCACACCAATAATCTGTGCCATAGAAATTCATGTATTCCATTTTTTTTGAAATTTTTTAAGCGAAAGGAAAACAAAAAAACTAATAAAACTCCTAAGCTATAAGATGGAAGGATCTCACCGAATGTTCCTCCATACGAACTGAAATCATAGATAACAAGTACCATCGTCCCCGGCAACGGCGCCAAAAACTTGACTCATCTCAAAATGTGTGAGCGATACTCCCAAGTGTAGGAGATCGAACAAGTAATAATCCTGGTGAGTCCAGGTATCGTATCCACGGAACAATTGACCTGCAAAACCACGAATGTCAGTTTATAAAGAGTACAACAACGATAATAAACAACCACATATTAGAGATATAAGTAATGGTGTCGATGGTATAATAAGAGAATCCTACGATAATTACGATGAATTCGATACGAGTGTACTAATATAGAGAGTATGTGTTGGTAGTGATTTCATTAGGGTATGTGCAATCAATGATTATTAATATCTTTTCTATAACTCAACGTTTCGTCCGGCCAGGGCACGAGAATGTCGGAAGGTGTGGCCATAAAGTACGTAAAATAGTGCCAAAAAGTAATCACGTATATCATCGATTTCATGAAGAAAATACGCACAAGTGACCGCTCATCTGTTTGGCACTCAAACTGGGACGGTGATACTAGGATTAGAATTTGTAAACCCAAGCGCACGGTGTTGAAGTGTGGCTTGGGGGTCGATCACAGGGAGGCGTGTGTTGTGCTTGTGAACATTCAGGAACCAGATCACCCGGTGGGCGAGCTAGCCTAATCGCTTGTTGGATGTCACGATAGTAAACTAATGAAAAAGGAGTAAGAGATAAAAAAGGTAACCTAGGACTTTGGTTTCCGCCATATCGTGAGTTCTCACCATTACGACCTAAGGATAGGAATGTGATCGGATTCTAGGGTTTAACGGTAACGTTGCCTCTAATAGTGGTACCTAGCGTTCCATGGGCCCGATATTCCGGTCGATGCCCAGGATGATATGCTAGGTCTACCCGGGTTCGGACGGTGGGCATTCCCATGTCCAACACCGTCCGACTCCGGGAGCACTAAGCTCGCAACGATTGCTCCCGACATTTCATACAAGCAGTTCCCACGCTCGAGGAATCAATGTCTACACTAGGGGGTGAGCTGTGGCTAGAGAATCAAACTCCCGTTTTATTTCCTCTTGGCCTGACGGTTAAAGGCGGTCTTTCTCTCGCCAATGACAATAAAATACCCCTGCGTAACCATCTAAATCCCTATATTCTATCGAATCCCTAATCCTATGACCGTTCTAGGGAGACCCATGAAGGGGCTTCCACCAATGTCCCAGATTTAAGAACTACTCACTAATCATGGCATGAGATGCAATAAAACAGATTATAGCCATCAAAATGGTAATCATGCAATAGCTTACTGTAGCAAATAGTAGTATAATCGCAATATTAAAATATAGAAACGATCAAAGAACTTACAAATAGAAATAAATTGAGAGCAGCCAAAATCCCTAAAAACAGCTTAAGAAAAATGGGGATTCGTTACTGTGAAAAACCTATCTCTATTTATACAGTTTGGCAAGATGCCAGGGAATATTCCCACTAAAAGAAAAAAATAAATGTTCACCCGATCGGATGAGACATCACCCGATCGAGTGAAACGGCGGGAAATTTGGTCTTCAGCTTTTGATAAATTTCACCCGATCGCTGAACCGTTCGGGTGATTCTTCGGGTTCTTGAGCATGGAAAGCAGCTGCTACAGGTGACCCAATCGGTTGACAAGTCAACCGATCGGGTGAACTTTGGCTCTCAAAACAGCGCACTGTGTCACTTCCACCCGATCACTGAACCAATCGGGTGGGGCTGCCTCTTCATCGGGACTGATACGGCAGCACAAACCGATCGGGTGGATCTATCAACCCGATCGGTTGAGAGCTGATACATGGTTTATCTTGACGATTGGCTCTCAGGGTCTTGTGCGATACCTTCCGTTGCTCCGAGGACTCATGATGTTGGCCTTGTATATCCCATGAGCCAGCAATATCCTGCATAAGCACACAAACACAACGAAAGTAAAAAGGAACTAAAAAACACAAAGGAACGGACTCGAAAAAACAAAAAACGACGGGAAATTACGGAGAAGACGTGTGTGAATATATAAAATATAAACGCACGTCAAAATCCCTCAAGCTGAACCCTTCCTCGTCCTCGAGGAAGACAAGTGAGAATAGAAGCTCGGAGGGGAAATAGAAAGAAAGGAACATGAAAAGAAAAGGAAATCCTAGATTACTCGTCAGAGCCTACAGGAACTAACACGACACACTAAGCAAGCACGCGAGAAGCATAACACTAAGCCCAGGAATACGAGTCCCTACTAGTGTTGTGGGTCCACGCGGTGAAGCGCAAGTGAGTGTGGTTATGAGCTAGCCAACGACGTAACTATCTAAATCATGCAATCAAGCTCCATATACACATATCTGTGGAATGACCCAAATATCGAATCAATTCGAGTTAGCGGTGAATAATAGTTCAAGCATGCATGAGAATAGAGTAAGAATAGAAACATGTCATATGTCAGGGACTCTACTGCTAGAAACTAGGAAATCGCCGCACGATTGCCAAGATGATTGCTAGAAAGGTCCTATGCCAAGTGTGTTCGAAAATGAAAGGGGTTGAGTAGGTATGGAGGAGAGCACTTGGTGCAAATTCTCGCCTACCCTTTATTCACGGCGGTAGGAGTAATATTCACAACAGAAAATTTTTTGGGGTTTTGGATATTTGGATATTTTTTTGGATTTTGGCTATACATATTCTTTCTTTTCTCTCTCTTTTTTTGAATTTTCTTTTTCCTTCTCCCCTTTTTTTGTAGAAATGGGATAATGTGCATTCTCCAAAAGTGGGAGAATGATGCGCTGGTAAGTGGCAAAATTGTGTAGTCTCCCAAGTGGAAGTAAAGTACACGGCGAGAAGATTTGCACCAAGTAAAACAAAAAAGAATTAGAATTCTAAACACTGGGCAAAAGGAAATTTTTCGCGGATCAGAGCATAAGCAACATGGGTTATCCTAGTCCTATTGGTAGAGTCCTGACACATGCAATTTGAAGCGTAAATATATAGATGATTCATGCATAAAGAAGCAGACAGTGGAGGCAATATACCGCATATTCGAAATTGAAGCATGATAGTCTAGGGGTCATCCAAGGAATGGCATATAAAACAAAATCACGACGTAGAAGCACACCAACTAGCTAGTCACAACACACAACTCAACACAAAAAAGCAAAGTGAACCCACGAAGCATAAAATGCAATAGAACTCGGCTTCCTAGGGTTAGTGAAGATAGGTATCGTAGCTCAGCTAAGTGTGTGTGTGGCTGAGTGGCAGTTTCATCATGCGGGGTCATCTCTAGGAGAGGGAGAATAAAAGGAAGGAAAGAGAAAGAAAAACACGACGAAAACGACTCAAAACGATGAAAAAGACACGACTGCCGCACACAGTGCGACTCCCCCAAGCTGAACGTTGCATTGCCCTCAATGCAATAGGATTAAATGCGGAAGGGCAATGAAAGATGGGAGGGAAGTACGCACCGACAAAGAAACAGAATAAACATGAAAAACATGAAAAACGAGACGTAGAAAAATAAAGAAAATAAATACCGAAACCAACTATACAAAATACATACACACGAACACACAAAAAAGCACATAGCAAACAAGTGACACGTCGACAATTACAAAATGTTGATTTCCCCCAAGTTGATCTCAATAATGCCTGAAAAAAGATATGATCATGGTAAATCAGAAAAATGGCTAGGGGAAAATCAGAAAAAAGGGAAATCAAGGTGCAGGTGCGAAAGGCTCCACATCCTCCTCGGAAGAGAGCGGAGGGGTGTGGTCGGGAGAGGTGACATGTGTGCGAAGAAGTGGAGAAAGGGGTGGAGATGGTGGACGGATGGGCACGGTGGGGGTGTGAATGATGGGTGGGGTGTCGGTGGTAACGAAAGGTGGTAAGGATACGGCGACTGATGAGGAGGGTGTGGGTAATGATCTCACACGCACAGCGGCCTGTTTTCCTGCGACGCGAGTAGGCGATGGTGATAGAGGTGAAAGGTGGGGGGAGTGGAGGGTTAATGGTAGTGGTGGTGGGAGGGGAAGATCGTCTTGGGGGCGACGGAGGAGGTGATGGGGGAGGAGATGGAGGAGGAGGACTGTGGACATGGGTAAGAAGGCGGAGAATGGCGGTGACGTTTTGCTCGAGAGCGAGGAAACGTGGATGTAATAGGAAAGAAGTAGATGGATCCGAGGAGGTGGTGGAGGATGCGCCAGCATGCAAAGCAGCCATCTTGGCCTCGAGAACGAGGCGAGCAGAGGTGGCATGACCCACAGCTGAAGAGGTATCGACGGTAATGGTCGTACCGACACCAGAGGCTAGGCCAAGGAGGGCTGTATTGAGTATTGACTCCACGGATTTGGTTTTGATGATGAACAAACATAAATATCGTGAACTAACTCTTTGTGAGTGCAGTTATGGAGATCGTCACCAAAATTCTATGAACATCTAAAGCGACGTCTCAAGACTTCTCAAAGCGCGTGATCGTGTGCCTGAAGCTTGGTTGAAGCTTTAGGAGCTTTATTGAAGTCAAGAGATTCGATTGAAGCTTTTGAAGACGGTTCGTCTAGTTTTATTTATAGTCTTCTAGCTTCTTTTCGTAGAATGTTAAGCCTTGAGTAGGTCTTACGTTTTAATCTTCATAACGCTCATATCTTAGAGCTAGGATCTTATTAGAAGCCCATACAAACTTTCCTGAAGCTTCACGCTTCATTACGCGGCTTCTTGTGCATCTTAGTTGGTTCAAGAAGAAGAACCAACCGACTAGATGGCAATCTAGTCGGTCGGCAATCCTTCTTGAACCGACTAGAATGTCTTGTTCATTTTAAGCTCATTCACTGTTTACAGTTAGTCGGTCCAAGAAGGTTCACCGACCGACTAGTTGTGAAACTAGTCGGTTAGGAATCCTTTTTAGACCGACTAGTTGAGCTTTTTTCAGCCTAACTTACTATTTACAGTTAGTCGGTCAAAGCACAACGACCGACCGACTAGTTGAGAAACTAGTCAATTGGAATTTGTTCTTAAACCGACTAGCTGTCTTTGAATTTACCCTATTTGATTTCATCTCTTAGTCGGTCAAAGAACACTCACCGACCGACTAGTTGTGAAACTAGTCGGTTGAAAAGTCTTCTTAGACCGACTAGTTCTTTATGTCTGAACTTTCTCTTTTGGCTGTTCTCCAGTTAGTCGGTTCATGTTGAATCACCGACCGACTAGTTGAGAAACTAGTCGGTCAGTGATCCTTCTTTACCGACTAGACTGCTTCAGAATAGAGCCATTGGAGCATTAAATGCCACGATTTTTGCTCTCTCTTTCCTTTATCCTATATACACTTGAAGGGCTTCTTGCTAAGCATTCAAGGCTGATATTTATTGAAGTTTAGAGAATCAAAGAGAAGCATTTATTCTCATTTCCAAGCTCATTCATTTCTCTAGAATCTCTCTCCCACTCTTATTTCCAAAGAGAGATTCATATTGATTGTGAGCCATTCAAGCCAAGAGCTTAATCCAAGGTCACCAACATCTTCCTAGGCTTCCATTGCTGGTCAACATCTTGGAGCTAGGGTTTGGTGCCTTCATCTTCCCCAAAATCCTTCTTTGCCCTAAAATCGTAAGTTTTACTCAAGGCATAGGGTTTTGTGGTAAGCATTCTAAATTGGTTAATAGATATACTAAGACTAAAGATGAGTTAACCAGTCTCCAAACCTCGCCTAAACCTATCATCAACAACAACGACACCGTTGTTGAAGGTTTGAGAAATGAGATTGTAAATCTCAAATCTCAACTTGAGCATGTTCATATTGAGGAATCGGATGAACATGAGATAGCGGATTTGATTTCTCGAAACTCAACTTTGAGTATTGAGAATGAGAATCTCAAGTCTCATGTTTGTGTACTCACATCGCAAGTGTCCACTTTGGATGCTTCTATACTTTCTCTCACCGAGAAGTATGAGTCCACATTAGGCCGGATTAATAAATTCAATAAAGGTAAGGACCATTTGGATAATATCCTAAATGACTTACTTCCGGCCAATCATCGCATTGGCTTGGGGTATAAGATGGGAAATTCATCCAAATCATCTACTAACTTTGTTAGGCCAACTTCCGATGCCTCAACGAGTGGGGGCAAAAACACCCCATTGGTAGTTCATCTACCAATGGTGCTTCCACTTCGTACACACCTTCATTTGGATAGAAACCCACTTTAGGTGGACCTCCAAAGAAGGGTCATGCTTTTATGTACACCAATACCATGCAACGTAGGAACACACATCCTACTCCACATGTTCACACATATGATGATTTTTATGCACCTCATCCACGTGCACGTGCACACCATGTGAGACACACTCACGCACGTGTTCCTCCACATGCATATGTTCATCCACACCATCATATGAACAATTATCGTCATGCACCATTTCATCATGTGCCATATGCCTATCCACGACATGCATCACGTAGAAATCAACAACGTATGCGTGCTCCCAATAGGAATAGGGCTCCCAAAATATTCACTATTTGGGGCCCGAAGAACACTAACATGCATGAAAAACAAGCATATATGAATTCTTATTTTATGAATGTCGTGCATAATGATGATTATGTGGGGAAGTCTAAGTCCAATTGGACTTGGCTTCTAAAGGTCTAATCTTTTAGGACCCAATGACCTTGGGTACCATGGAATGATATGTTTATCTTTAGGTACTCAAGAAAAAGAAACGGAGCAACAAATCCAAATTTAGCTCCAAGAATAATTGGATACTCGATAGCGGGTGTTCAAAACACATGACGGGTGATGCTCAATTGCTCTCCGGAGTGGTGCCCATTGCAAATGGAAACCGAGTCTTCTTTGGAGGCAACGAGAGCGGAACCATCATAGGTGTTGGAAAAGTTGGTAATCCTTCTAAACCACTAATAAGTGATGTTTACCTTGTTAAAGGATTAAACCACAATCTTATTTCAATAAGCCAACTTTGTGACAAAGGTTACAAAGTTAGTTTTGCGAAAGGAATGTGCCATATTTTAAGAAAAGATAAGAATGATTTGTTATTTTTCGGCACACGCCATAAGGATATTTATATTTTAGATCTCCCTAAGTCACATGAACAATGTCTCATTGCCAACACAAGTGAACAACACTTATGGCATCGACGTTTTGGTCATGTGAACTTTGGAACACTTTTTAAGCTTTCCAAGTTAAATTCTATTAAAGGCTTTCCTAAGCTTGTCTTTCAAAAGAAAAGATTTTGTGACTCGTGTCAACGAGGCAAGCTTCCAAAATCGTCATTTAAACCTAAGAAAAGCATTTCATCTAAGCGGCCTCTAGAGCTATTACATCTAGATCTTTTTGGGCCAACTAGAGTTGCTTCATTAGGAAATGCACGATATGTACTTGTCATCGTTGATGACTTTTCTAGATTTACTTGGGTATTTTCCTTAAGTAATAAAAATGATGCTTTTGAAAACTTCACAATATTTGTTAAGACAATACAAAATCTCATTGGAACCACCATTGTCACTATTAGTAGTGATCATGGAGGGGAATTTGAGAATGAGTCTTTCTCAAATTTTTGTGATGAAGTTGGTATTACTCACACCTTCTCTTTCCCTCGCGCTCCTCCTCAAAATGGTGTTGTTGAGAGAAAGAATAGGACGCTAGTGGAATGTGCTCGCACTATGCTGTATGATAGCCAACTTGGCCATCAATTTTGGGCGGAAGCGGTACATACCGCTTGATATGTGTTTAATAGGATACTTTTGAGGCCCGACACCAAACAAACTTGTTATGAATTGTTGTTTGGTAGATTGCCTCAAGTTAAACATTTTCGAGTTTTCGGCGCAAAATGTTTTATTAAAAACACGTATGGTAGTTTGGACAAATTTGATCCAAGATCCGATGAGGGGATATTTGTTGGATATTCCTCCCGTAGCAAAGCCTACCGGATATACAACAAACGAACCTCAACGATCGAGGAATCTCTTCATGTTTCATTTAATGAAAATTTTGTCCCGGCTAGAATTACTAATGATGATGACTCCATGGATGTTTTATGTGATTCTATTGGTAATTCTAATTCTATTGATTCTAATGATACTAACCCTACTAATGAGTCTTTTGAGAATGTTCCTAGTGATGAGGGAATTCCCAAACGGTTTCATACAGTTCGTGACCATCCCCATGAGCAAGTCACTGGCAACATCCTTGATAGTGTCAAGACGAGATCTCAAGTCAACTACTTCGCTCATTGTGCCTTTGCCTCCTCAATAGAGCCAAAGAATATTAACAAAGCGTGCGAAGATAGTGCTTGGATCCTAGCCATGGAGGAAGAACTCATTCAATTTGATAGGAATGAGGTTTGGGAGCTTGTTCCATTGCCATCGAAGAACCACACCCTTATAGGAACGAAGTGGATTTTCAAGAATAAGACCGACGAGAACCAAATCGTCATCCGGAACAAAGCTCGGTTAGTAGATCAAGGCTACCGGCAAGAGGAAGGTATAGATTTCGAAGAATCCTTTGCTCCGGTAGCTAGATTAAAATCTATTAGATTATTGTTATCTTTTGCATGCCATAAAGATTTTAAACTCTTTCAAATGGATGTAAAAAGTGCGTTTTTAAATGGAGATGTTGTTGAGGAAGCTTATGTTTCTCAACCTCCGGGTTTTATAAATGAAAAATTTCTAAATCACGTTTTCAAACTTAAGAAAGCACTTTACGGTTTGAGACAAGCTCCTCGAGCTTGGTATGACCGTCTAAAGAATTTTCTTTTGGATTTCGGTTTTAAAATGGGTGAAGTTGATTCTACATTATTGTTAAGTATTCGAATCATGATATTATTTTAGTTCAAATTTATTGATGATATCATTTTCGGTGCTACTAACTTCACTCTTTGTGAAGAGTTTTCTAATGTCATGAAGGACCAATTTGAGATGAGCCACATGAGTGAGCTCAAGTATTTTTTAGGTCTCCAAATTCGCCAAATGAACGATGCAATCTTCATCCACCAAACCAAGTACACGGTGAAGTTGCTAAAGCGATTTGGAATGGAGAATGCCTCGGGCAAGAAGACTCCAATGAGCACTACCACACATCTTGATAAAGATACGGGCGGCAAAGATGTAGACATTCGTCTATATCGAGGTATGATAGGAAGTTTAATATATCTTACTGCTAGTAGGCCCAATATTATGTTTGCCGTATGTGTATGTGCTCGTTATAAGTCTCAACCTAAGGAATCTCACTTAGTAGCGGTAAAACGCATTTTCCGTTATTTAAGTTACACACTCGACTTTGAATTACTTTATCCAAAGTCTAGCACATATGAGTTAATCTCATATAGTGACGCAGATTATGCGGGATGCAAATCTGACAGGAAAAGTACTAGTGGCACTTGCCATTTTATAGGAAATTCTCTTGTCTCTTGGTTTTCCAAGAAGCAGAATTCCGTATCACTTTCAACCACCGAGGCGGAATATATTGTCGCCGGTGCTGCGTGTGCTCAGGTTCTTTGGAGGACACACTCTTAAAGACTTTGGTATAAACTGTGATACTTGCCCTATCATGGTGGACAATCAAAGTGCAATATGTCTCTCTAAGAATCCGGTACACCATTTCCGTTCTAAACATATATATGTCCGTCACCACTTCCTAGATGATCATGTTGCTAAAAAGGACATCATTTTAGTGTACGTTGAAACCTAGAAGCAAATTGTCGATATTTTCACGAAACCACTCAAGGAAGACTCCTTTGTGCGGTTGCGTCGAGAATTGGGGATTATGGGTGAATCCGAGATTTAGGATTCATATGTTCAATAATCTTGCATGCTAATAAATTTCGTTTTCTGGATTTTTGGTTGAATTTTCGGAATTTAAGCTCGAATTATTCATGAACGTCGTATTTAAGATTTTCGATGTTTTATGGGGTAGTATAATGATGTATGAGAGTATTTCGATGTATCGTCCAAGTGCGCGTAGGAGAGAACTCAAAATTTCGACATTTCAAATTTTTGGACTCTCTTAGTCGGTTCATGTTCATTGACCGACCGACTAGATTCAGTTCTAGTCGGTCAGGGAATGAACGCAGACCGACTAACTCAAGCCCTAATTTTAGCTTCAGTTACTGTTTGCACTTAGTCGGTTCACGTTCATTGGCCAACCGACTAGATAGCAATCTAGTCGGTCAGTGCTTGAACTGTGACCGACTAAATGCGTCGGGGGCTGTTGCGTCTTTTGGTCTTCCAATCGATTTATTAAGCCCCGCACCGATTAGAATCCATTCTAATCGGTGTGAAAATCTCTCTCAGCCGCTAACCCGTTCGTCTCCCTCACTTTCCTCCGATGTGTGTCGACTTTTCCGGCCATCTCCGGCCGTCGTTCCCCTATCTCTCCACCACCTAGGGTAACACTCCTATCTCTCTCTCGTTTTAGGGGTAGATTTCTTCGATTTCCGTCGTTTCTAGGGTTGTTTTCCGACCTAGTTTTCGAGTTCTATTTCGATTGCGTGTGTCTCGTCTCGAGTATGGCGAAGACATGTATCCCCATCCATCCATCTAGTCCGTCTCCTATGACCGTCGAGTCTCCTCATACGGACCCCTCTCAAACCAAACGCCGTGCCAAATCGACCCATCCATCTTCCTCTTCGCCTCCTCTTAAGAAGAAGAGGCGGCGACTGCTAAGCCTAGAGCCCGATCGTCTTCGCAGCCCAAGTCCAAGCCTACTTCATTTCGTGCTCCCACTCCTCCCGCTTCTGACTCCGACGTAGAGTATATTCCGGAGACCGAGCCTATCGATAGGGCTCCGACTCCTCCTCCTCGATCTAGCAGTCGTACGTCTAAGGGGAAGGCTCCCATGCCTTTGGGCGGTGTCGATATATCGTTGTGTCGCGATGACCCGTTGTGTCTCGCGGCTTACAACCGTATTGAGCACTGTCCATTGATATTGGAGCACTTCGTTTAGTTCTCCGATTTTCCCCATCTCACCGATCTTCTTTCGTCTAGCGGCCTCATAGATTATATTCGCCATGACCCCAAGGCGAACCCTCACCCGTACCCCCGTCTCGTCAAATTATTCTATGCAAATCGTGTCCGGGGTCAGTATGACGACACTCACTCCATTGAGACGACTGTCTTGGGGACACCTATTGTCCTCACGGCAGAAATCTTAGGGGAGTTGATAGGTGTCTCATCCTCTGGCCTTCTTCCTGCCGATATCTCTGTGGATGATATTTCTGATCTTGACCAGTCCATGCTTACCGAGATGTTTCATGTCATCCCTCCCGCAATGATTGGCGTCCCCTCGAAGTCGTTTAAGCCGAATGCTTGGGTTCTTAATCTTATCCTGAAGTAATGCCTCCTTCCGAAGTACAGCTCATCTAGCTTGCCCTCCCAGCCATTCCTTAAACTTATCTACGCTCTTTTCTTGGGAGATCAATTAGGCACGGATTATTCTTGACAAGATGGATTCCTTTGAGTGCATAACGAAATCCACAAAGTCTTCTCACATTCCATATCCTTGCCTATTGACTCTCGTTTTTCGTCATTTCGGCGTCCCTCTCCCTCCCGATGACCAGCGTCCTCTTGGTCCTCACCTGAATGCGACGGCCGTCAAGAAGTCTCTTGCGGTGTTTCGTCACGTTCAGAGGATGACCCCTTCAGCTGCTGCTTCAGCTGCTCCCGCTCCTTCTCCTACTCCGTCGCTCGCTGAGTTTGCAGTTTCCCTGCGACATGTGGAGTCTCGTGTTTCTCGTTCTGAGGAGATGCTTGCTCGCATCTGCACTCACTTGGGCATTGAGGTTCCTCCGTCGGTTTCTGACGACGAGGAGATGGATGAGGCTGAGCTCCAAGAGCTTGTTGGATCTCCTGCTCGTGCCCCTGAGGGTACGTCTGCTCGTGCTGCTGCTACTTCTGCTGGTGATCCCGAGAGCACACATGCTGCCACCATTCCTCCGGTGGATACTTCTTCTGGTGCTCCCGAGACCACTCCCGTTGCCACTCTCCCATCAGTTGACACTCCTGCCGTCCCTGAGACCACCACACCTTCTGCAGAGCCTGCTGCTGCTGCTGATCCTCCCTCCGCCTCCTGAGCTTGCGTTGGAGGACTCTCCCATGGACACTTGGTTGATATCTTTGTTGTGAGAGAGTGGGGTAGGATAGTTGGGTGGTGATGTATTTTGATGTCTTCCTGGATGGATTTTTTTGTATGTTTTGTGCTACTTCGATATCTGCTGTGAGATATGTTGAATGATGTGCTCCGATCTTTCGATCGTTGATATTTTGTTGACGGATGTATACTTTTGATGTATCCATGTTCTTATATATATATATATACATCGTGTCACCATTTACGTCTTTTGTGCACATTATATTATTGTCTCTGATGTTGACTTTGTCGCTTGTCGACTATCTTGATTAAATAGAAATTATTTCTATGAAAACATAGAATTGTTTTTCATGCACTTAATTCATCAAGAATGTTGATATTGGAGAGTATGTTCCATAACTCAATACGTGGAATTAATTTGAGTTTTGATGATTTTATTTTTCAATTATCGACTATGGTCTCGTTGGCACGCTTTGATTTAATTCGTGTTTTTCTTTGGTGTCATTTGGATCGTGGTCGTATTCTTCGACTCCCGTGCTTTTATTTGTAGCCATTGTTGTTGTCATTGATCTCCTCCCGCTCTTTTTGCTTATGCCAAAGGGGGAGAGAATTAATAATGACGATGTGCTAAATGATAATTCAAAGCAATTTACCGTGAATCTAGTTTTATATGTTAGACTCAGGGGGAGTTAAGATATAAAAATGGATTTCAAATCCGAAATTTCAATAATTGGATTCTCATTTTATACTTTACTCGTCTGCTTGATGCGTATGATTATTATTTATTTTGAAATTAACGTGTCATCAATGCAGGGGGAGTAAGTAAATTTCTTTTGAATCATTATTATTGATTATTATTTATGTTGATTTGTCATCATCAAAAAGGGGGAGAATGTTGAGTATTGACTCCCCGGATTTGGTTTTGATGATGAACAAACATAAATATCGTGAACTAACTCTTTGTGAGCGCAGTTATAGAGATCGTCGCCAAAATTCTATAAACATCTAAAGAGACGTCTCAAGACTTCTCAAAGCGCGTGATCGTGTGCCTGAAGCTTGGTTGAAGCTTTAGGAGCTTTATTGAAGTCAAGAGATTCGATTGAAGCTTTTGAAGACGGTTCGTCTAGTTTTATTTATAGTCTTCTAGCTTCATTTCGTAGAATGTTAAGCCTTGAGTAGGTCTTACGTTTTAATCTTCATAACGCTCATATCTTAAAGCTAGGATCTTATTAGAAGCCCATACAAACTTTCCCGAAGCTTCACGCTTCATTACGCGGCTTCTTGTGCATCTTAGTTGGTTCAAGAAGAAGAACCAACCGACTAGATGGCAATCTAGTCGGTCGGAAATCCTTCTTGAACCGACTAGAATGCCTTGTTCATTTTAAGCTCATTCACTGTTTACAGTTAGTCGGTCCAAGAAGGTTCAACGATCGACTAGTTGTGAAACTAGTCGGTTAGGAATCCTTCTTAGACCGACTAGTTGAGCTTTCATTTTTCAGCCTAACTTACTGTTTACAGTTAGTCGGTCAAAGCACAACGACCGATCGACTAGTTGAGAAACTAGTCGGTTGGAATTGTTCTTAAACCGACTAGCTGTCTTTGAATTCAGCCTATTTGATTTCATCTCTTAGTCGGTCAAAGAACACTCACCGACCGACTAGTTGTGAAACTAGTCGGTTTGCAAGTCTTCTTAGACCGACTAGTTCTTTATGTCTAAACTTTCTCTTTTGGTTGTTCTCCAGTTAGTCGGTTCATGTTGAATCACTGACCGACTAGTTGAGAAACTAGTCGATCAGTGATCCTTCTTTGACCGACTAGACTGCTTCAGAATAGAGCCGTTGGAGCATTAAATGCCACGATTTTTGCTCTCTCTTTCTTCTATCCTATATATACTTGAAGGGCTTCTTGCTAAGCATTCAAGGCTGATATTTATTGAAGTTTAGAGAATCAAAGAGAAGCATTTATTCTCATTTCCAAGCTCATTCATTTCTCTAGAATCTCTCACTCACTCTTATTTCCAAAGAGAGATTCACATTGATTGTGAGCCATTCAAGCCAAGAGTTTGATCTAAGGTCACCAACATCTTCCTAGGCTTCCATTGCTGGTCAACATCTTAGAGCTAGGGTTTGGTGCCTTCATCTTCCCCAAAATCCTTCTTTGCCCTAAAATCGTAAGTTTTACTCAAGGCATAGGGTTTTGTGGTAAGCATTTCTTATTTCATTTACATTGCTATTGTAAGTTTTGCTCTCGGTTGTGAGAGTTGTTTGTGATCCCGTTTGTGGGAGTCACAATTTCATTTGTGTATGATTTGATCTAGTAGAGGGTTTCTACAAGTATTTCATAGTGCAAATTTGAGTTAGAGGTTTCTAACTCAAGTATCCGGACGGGATCCGGGTGCTTGGGACATAGGATCACCGGGAACAAGTCGGGGAGACTTGGGTGGATCCGAACCCGTTATATCGTTTGTTTGCGATTGTTTTCTTTGTTGTCAATATTTTCATTTCCGCATTGTTGGTTGAGTTTGCAAGATAATTAGGAATTATCTTCTTAATTATTTTAAAGTACTATTCACCCCCCTCTAGTACTTGTGCAGTAGCTATCAGGGCATTACAGGCTGTAGTCAGAGCCTTGGAAGAAACAGCTACATCAGCCGGGATGGTGATACTGGGTCTAGCCACGGGTTCTTCTCTAAACTCAGGAATATCCTGCCCGCCCAAATGGACGGCAGGGGAGGGTGATCTAGGAGCGTCAGGGAGAACAAATTGAAGGTGTATCCCCCCCCCCAAAAATTCAGGATCAGGTGGAAATGACCAATCTACCGGAAGTGCAATGGTGACACGGTCAGGGTTCGGCAGAATGGTATAAGGTGCAGGGGGATGGCCATAGTGGAAAGCAAACCGACCGCCACCTAGCGGCTTGATCACATGAGTGTGCCTTAGAACATCGATGTCAAGATAGGTAGATCATGGGACACGAGGCAAATCAGGGGAAAGCTTAATGTTGAAGGGAGGATGTAGGGCAATGATAGTGATGAGGCCACCGCAGCAATATTTTCCTTTGTTTGCACGGCTAATATCAACAAGCTTTTGAATTAGCCATGCAGCGGCATTTATGCGAATGTGCGGGGCCTCGAAAGTAATCCTGTCAACACTGGGAATGTAAGGAAAGGTCATCGCCCATAAGATGAAAAGATCTGGGATGATCACGGTGCCGGACTCATCCTGTGGAAAGAAAGTGCTCGAGATAATGCGATGGGCGAGATGGAAGACTGGGTGGATAATAGAAGAGGCCTTGGCCTTACCTCTAGGATAATGATCGTGTAATGTGAGGCGTCCCCAAAAGAAGTCGACATCAAAGTCGGCATGCAATTCATTGGGGGGAGGGAGCTGCCTTCAAAATTGGGGAAATCGAAAATATCGTTGATGGTGGTCAAAGGGGCATGGAAATTTCGATTCCGAAGGCGAAAATCTATATTTGACTCTGGCTCGATCTTGATAGTGGAGAGAAATTCTAGTGTGAGCACGAGGTAGGATTGAGCATGGACGTGCATGAAACCAAGCCATCCTAAATTCACGAATAAGGATTCGACTTCGGTGAAAACTCCAAGATCGAATAGGGTTTGGTCATGTGCGAACTTGGTGGTTAGGTGAGAACGTTGGCTGAGGCGAAAATAGAAATCTTTGTGTGCTTGGCTCATAAAATGAACTCCTTGCGGTCCAAGCAGTGGGTCTACCACAGGTACGATAGGTTGGGGTTGTGGTTGGGTAGGCGGTGGTGGAGGAGCACGTCCACGCGTAGAACGTGTGGATCGTTGTCTCTTGCGAGACGGCTCCTCTTCCACCATGGGTCGCTTACCTTTATCTTTGTCTTTTGCCATGATGTTGTGGCGATTTGGTGTGATATGCAAGATGATATGTGGGTGCACGCAACAAATGACAAAATGACAAAATAAAAATTCTTGGACAATATAATAATCAAGTTATGGAGCGAGTTTACCCACCAATGATGCGACTCCTAGCTCACAAAAGATCCCACATTGCACGAGGGAGTGATCCGGGGAGCCGCCGCACGCTAATCCAAAGAAAACAGAATTTTTACAAATCGGGAGGTTAGGGCTAGGGTTTTGAGGGGGTTGCGGTTAGAACGTGGTCGATAGAGGAGGTGATGATGGTGGGAAAGTAGTGTAAAAAGTGGGGAGTATGATTTGGAGTAGTAGGAGTGATGGGGAAGATCGTTTGGGAAGAAGGCAAAACGAACCGCTCGAATGGATTTTCTGGAGGTCGGGTGAAATGGATTCGGGTAGGGGGTGATATATGGTGAACCGACGGTTGGGTCAATTTTCAAAAAAAATCCTTTGGATCAGCAGCTACAGGTCACCCGATCGGGTAAGATCTCACCCGATCGGTTGGCCACTCTCCGAAAAGCTTCCCAAGCCTCTGTTTTCATCACCCGATCACTGACCCGATTGTCGACTTTATCGCCCGATCGGTTCACTCTTCGACTGAAGCTGGCCAGTTACTGAAACGATCCACCCGATCAGTTGATGTATGACCCGATCGGGTGGGGCAATTCCTGCACAAAAAGTATAAATCCTCTAAGTATCCCAACAAAAATCCCCACAACAGTATTTATTCACAAAAATTAGTAAACTAATCCTATTAAAAACCAACAGAAGTTTAGGACATGGGTTGACTCCCATGAAGCACTATTTTTTATAGTCGTTTGCTCGACTCCTGATATGATATTCAGGGTGGCTTGAACGGGTGACACTCAACGGTCGGCGTCCTCTCAGCGGTTGGGGTAGAAATTCTGGTTGTTGACAGCGGCGACAGATGGATGGTCTCTATAACTCCCCCACTGGTGATATCCGGGGGCTTCTCCTTTGTGTTGGCGACACTCGCCATTCTCTTCAAAATTTGAACTTCATGGTTAGCATCAAAGGCTCTTTTCCCTTAGTCTTCGTCCCGAGCATCCTTCCCAAGTCCAGGGGGAGTTACTGGGAGACACATACTGGTTCAGTGACTTCCTCTCTTTCTAGCCTAGTGTGCTCCTTGGTTCCAACCAAGTCTTCAGGGGGGTTCCTAGAAAGAACTTTTCATACTCCTGCTTCATTAACTCTCTCTTCTTCGATTTCTAGAAGGTTGCATTTGGGTTCCTCTGGTGGTAACTTCATCGACAGCGCCAAGTCAAATTCCACTGTTTGATCGCCGACGTTTAAGGACAATTTTCCCTTCTTTACGTCAATGAGCACACCGGCGGTTGCCACAAAAGGTCTTCCGAGAATAATCGGAGTGTGATTATCCTCGGGCATATCCATAACCACGAAATCCACCGGCACACGCACACCGCAGACATTAACTGGCAAGTTGTCGTCGACTCCCACGGGGTACTTCACTGATCTATCTACTAGCTGCAAGGTCATCCCCGTAGGTTTCAGTTCACCCATATTGATCTTTTTGTAAAGCAATAGGGGCATCAAACGTAGACTTGCTCCCAAAGCGACAAGAGCTCTTTTAATTGAGACTTCCCCTATAGAGTACGGGATCGAGAAACTTCCTGGGTCTTTAAGCTTCGGCGGATTGGCTCGTTGAATCAGGGCGCTACATTCCGCCGTAAGGACCACTTTTTCCTTTCTTGTCCCCTTCGTAACCAGATCCTTAAGAAATTTCGCGTACGAGGGGATAGTCTTAATCGCTTCTAGGAACGGGATCTGAAGACTTAGGTCCTTCACCATCTCGAAGAACTTGCCATACTTTTCGTCAATTTTGGTCTTGGCAAGCCTCTGCGAAACTGGTACTTAAGGCTTGAAAACCCTCGAGTCATCGCCCGCATTCTTCTTCGTCTCCTCAGAATCTCCCTCCAAAGTCACGGGGCTCGATGTTGAAGCTCCATTGTTGCTCACTTCCATATTTGGTTTCTCATTGATCAATGGTGCTTCATTATCTTTCTTGGCCTCCGTGCCGGAATCTTCTTCCCACTCCTCAGAACAATGGCATAGACATTCGCTTGACCGTGTGTCAAGGCTAGAGTTTGGTTTGGTCCCCTAGGGCTCACCTCCAATGACCCGGCAGTTGTCCTTGCGCCTTCTGGAGTTGGCTACTTGTAGCCCCAACTGGGTCACTTGGTCGACCAAGGCTTTCTGCCCAAGCTGTAGTTGTAGGGTGATCTTCTCCTGATTCGCAATGTACTGCGTCAGTATGTTCTCAATTGGAGAGACCACTCGTTGTTGTTGATTGTACTGTTGTTGTTGGGGCGGAGATTGCTGATTTCGAGGGGAAAACTGTTGATACATTTTTTGTTGAGGCGGAGGCGGTGGATATTGTTGTTGCTGATGAGGTTGCTGAAGTTGTTGGTAGGGTCCCTTGTAGCTGAAATTTGGATGATTCCCGATTGTTGGGAGAATATCCAGGATTAGAACTTGTTCTCGGCGGATAGGGTGCATTTCCTGTAGGATTACAAAATAGGGCACTTGCTTGATCCACGGGCGTCGAGATGTCTCCAACATCGAAGTCTCCCATCACTTCAGTTTCCACTGTCGCTACATGTTGTGGGTTAGCGGCACCGGCTCCAACCATGAACGCTGAAATCTGAGTGGAAAGCAAATCGAATTTGCTTGACAGCTTATCCACTTCCTCAAGCGGATGCATTCCACCAGCTTTTGGTGTAGTGCGCTCATCGCTCCACCTCTCATTGTTCGATGCCATGTTCTCCAAAATAGTTCCGGCATCCACTTCATTTCTTGACATGAAGAATTCACCCGCTGCGGCATCCATGGAGGACTTCAAATCTTCCCTCAGTCCATTATAAAACAAGTTGATGATCTGCCAGCAGGGGAGCTCGTGGTGAGGACATTTCCTCTGCATTTCCTTGTACCTCACCGACGCTTCATGCAGCAACTCATGGCTAGACTAGGAGAAAGATGAGATTTCGCTCCTTAGCTTCATCGTCTTCCCTGGAGGAAAGAATTTGTTCAGGAACGCGTTCGAAAGCCGCTCCCAGGTTGTGAACGTTTTGGTGTCCTTCCCCCTCAGCCATTGCTTCGCTCTATCCCGTAGAGAGAATGAGAACAATCTTAATCGAATAGCCTCGGTTGATATACCATTGATCTTGAACGTCTCGCATTTCTCCAAAAAAGAGTCCAAGTGCTCGATGGGATTCTCCATGGGAGCTCCAGAAAATTGGTCCTGTTGGATCCAAGCCGTAAGTGATGGCTTCAGCTCAAAGTTTTCGGTCGTAATGTTGGATGTCACGATAGTAAACTAATGAAAAAGGTGTAAGAGATAAAAAAGGTAACCTAGGACTTTGGCTTCCGCCCTATCATGAGTTCTCACCATTACGACCTAATGATAGGAATGTGATCGGAGTCTAGGGTTTAGCGGTGAGACGTTGCCTCTAATAATGGTACCTAACGTCCCATGGGCCTGATATTCCGGTCGATGCCCAGGATGATACGCTAGGTCTACTCAGGTGTGGACGGTGGGCATTTCCATGTCCAACACCGTCCGACTCTAGGAGCACTAAGCTCGCAACGATTACTCCCGATATTTCATCCAAGCCGTTTCCACGCGTGAGGAATCAATGTCTACGCTAGGGGGGGTGAGCTGTGGCTAGAGAATCATACTCCCGTTTTATTTCCGCTTGGCCCGACGGTCAAAGGCGGTCTTTCTCCCGCCAATGACAATAAAATGCTCCCGCATAACCATCTAGATCCATATATCTTAACGAATCACTAATCCTATGTCCGTACTACGGAAAACCTACGAAGGGGCTTCCACCAATGTCCCAGATTTAAGAACCACTCACTAATCATGGCATGAGATGCAATAAAACAGATTATAGCCATCAAAATGGTAATCATGCAATAGATTACTGTAGCAAATAGTAGTATAATCGCAATATTAAAATATAGAAACGATCAAAAAACTTACAAATAGAAATAAATCCAGAGCAGCCAAAATCCCTAAAAACAGCTTAAGAAAAATGGGGATTTGTTTATGGGAAAAACCTAGCTCTATTTATACAGTTTGGCAAGATGCCAGCGAATATTCCCACTAAAAGACAAAAATAAACGTTCACCCGATCGGATGAGATTTCACCCGATCGGGTGAAACGGCGAGAAATTTGGTCTTCAGCTTCTGATAAATTTGACCCGATCACTGAACCGATCGGATGCGTCTTCGAGTTGTTGAGCATGGGAAGCAGCTGCTACAGGTGACCCGATCGGGTGAACTTTGGCTCTCAAAACAGCTCACTGTGTCACTTCCACCCGATCACTGAACCGATCGGGTGGGGCTGCCTCGTCCTCGGGACTGATACGGCCACACGAATCGATTTGGTGGATCTGTCAACCCGATCGGTTAAGAGCTGATACATGGTTTATCTTGACGATTGGCTCTCAGGGTCTCGTGCGACACCTTCCGTTGCTCTGGGGACTCATAATGTTGGCCTTGTATGTCCCCTGAGCCAGCAATATCTTGCAAAAGAATACAAACACAACGAAAGTTAAAAAGGAACTAAAAAACACAAAGGAACGGACTCGAAATAGCGAAAAACGACGGGAAATTACGGAGAAGACGTGCGTGAATATATAAAATATTAACACACGTCAACAAGTGCCCTCTCGGATCACGATACATCCTCTTGGATTGCATCACGAATAAGACCGCAAAGATCATATTCGATTCAAGCATGCCCATGTCTCCGTGTAACATACCCAAATACCATATATGTAGAAATCAATGAAATATAACGTGAATATAGGTGAAAAGATATCAAAATCAATGATTACAACACCATAACTACATCAACACCAACATATATAGAGATTAGCCATACATAGAGAGAAAATAACACATATTCATAGACAAATACATGTTCAAATACTCAAAATATGTGAAGAATACTCCAAATACAAGCCAAATACGTGAAATACAAGGCTAAAGATAGGAAAAATATCACAAAATCTCTTTAAATAGACCCTAGATCTCCTTCAGATGATAGCTCCTGCCTCTGTCTCCAGGGCCTCCAAATCTCACGTCAAAATACGGATCCTAGAGCCCCAAATACGCCCGAATACACAACAACCCCCTAAAATACGCTTATATAAGGAGATTGCGGGTCTTAGAGGTGTTAGTGGGTTCGAAACCCGCTCCAATAGTGATTAAACCCGCACCCCAAGTCGCCTCGTCTCTCGACCGTTCGATCGAAGCGGGATTTCACGCGCGCACCACATGTCCCTATAAGCAAATCTGCGCCCGCTTGATGGCTGAGTCCGACTCAAACTCGGGTTGCGCCTGGACCATTGGATGATGCATCGACCGTCAGCAAAGGGCCCCGTCACCCCATGTTTTATCCGCTCGATATGAGCAGGATGCCTCCGATAGCGGACACGTGTACAGAGAAAGCCCCCGCTTTGCTTTGCACTCGGGGATGAATCTCGTCCGTTGGATTACAATCCAATGCCCATATAAGTGCCGCGTCGCTGCGTCACTGGCTACCGTCTGATACGAGCGGGATTACGCAGATCGCTGCCATGTGGCAGCGCATATGAAGCAGCGTCGTATATATAATGTATTTTGGCTGTATTCCCTCGTATTTTCTCCATTTGAATAGTATTCCGCATTCAAAATTCATAGAAATTAGCACAGATCTCAAAAAATACAAATAAAAAGTCGTTGGAATCTGAGATCGAGATCTTCATAT
>CM061142.1:601897739-601914824 GCA_030789695.1 Scilla litardierei | reverse complement strand
TAAGGTAGTCGACCTTGTGAGGGTGATGTGGCGTCACAGATCACCTGGAGAGTCCACTTGGGAGAGAGAAGATGAGATGAGAGAGCGATACCCACTTTTGTTCCCTGACACGTGAGTGTTAGGAAATTCTGAGGGCGGAATTTTTTTCTTAAGGTGGGTAGGATGTAACGACTGGTTTTTATCTATTATATATATGTGTTGGTTGTTCTCACCTTTGTATGTTTTTCCCGTTTCTGTGGTTGAGCGTTTTCGCTCAGTTCCTTATAGTCTTCTAGTTCCTTTCCATAGAACGATGAGCTTGGAGTAAGTCATTCACGATGAGCTTCATAGCGTCCATATCTTAGAGCTAGGTTGCTCTTAGAAGCCATAGGAATCTTCCCGAAGCTTCGCGCTTCAATTCGAGACTATTCGTGCATTTTAGTTGGTTCAAGAAGGGGAACCAACCGACTAGATTGCAATCTAGTCGGTCGACAACTCTTCAGGAACTGACTAGTTCATCTTGATTATTTCAGCTGAGTTACTGTTTACACTTAGTCGGTCTAAGCACATCCACCGACCGACTAGTTGCGAAACTAGTCGGTTAGCACTTCTTCTCAGACCGACTAATTCTGAGTTCTCTCTGACAGCCAAGTTACTGTTTACCGTTAGTCGGTCAAAGAACGACTATCGACCGACTAGTTGAGAAACTAGTCGGTTAGGGTTTCTTCTCAGACCGACTAACTCTCAGTACTTATTGTCTATCATATTTAACCCTTAGTCGGTCAATGAAATTCACCGACCGACTAATTTCCAAACTAGTCGGTTGACGAGCCTTCACAGACCGACTAAATCTGTCTACCCTGTGTTGACCCTGTTCTCTGTTTGTCTTTTAGTCGGTCACAGTTGGACGACCGACCGACTAGTTCCCAAACTAGTCGGTCAACCACTCTTCTCTGACTGACTAATCTACCCAGAAACCCTAGGTTTGGACCCAGCCGCCGCTTGTTTTTCTTATTTAAACCCTAGTCTTTTTCTCTTCCCTCCTCACTATTTTTTTAGCCGCCGTTTTCCCCTCCCTTTCTCCTTCCTGTCTCCACCGCCATTCCCTCAGGCCGCGCCCCCTCTTCGCCCCTCCAAGAGCAGATCTCCCCCTCTCCTCTCCTTTCTTCTCCCTTTCTTCTTCTTCCTTCTCCCGTTCACCATCTTCCTCCTCATCTCCCCAGATCCAAAAACCCACGGCCAAGCCCCAGGCCGCCACTTTTTCCTCCCTTCCATGATCCCCCTCACTTTAGCCCCTCTCCTTCTCACGAGTCACGAGCCTCAGATCTGACGTCGTTGACCCCGGGAATACGCCGAGATCCTCGCCACCACCTGCGGAGCCCGTAGACGTCATTGACCATCGACTTCCTCGCTGCCGCAACCAGATCAAACCGTTGACGTCGAGGAGCTTCCACCATTCAGATCCGACAACAGATCTCCGCGCAATCATCGTTTCAGGTTGGTCCCCTAACTCGTAGAAACCCACGCAGTAGAAAATTGAAACCTAATTAAAAATCAGCCGCTCAGTTAAATTTACTTTCCGCTCTTTTAAAACGTTGAGAAAACCTAGAAAATCGACGAATGGACTTCTTGACTGTACACATAGGATAGATCGTCGATTAGGCTAAATAACCAAAAAAAATAAAATGCAAATTTTGTACTACTAGGATAGTCCCGATCAACCTAGAAACAAACCCTAATAGGTCTGATGAATATCACGACCTGACACCGTCGCCGTATCATTATTTCATACGGACTACCGAGAGCACGACGCTTGGACGAAACGCTCCAGACGGACGACACACTCGCCACCGCAGGCAAGTGCACCCACTTGCATTTTCAACTGCGTCTTGGTCTTGAACTATTAGAAATGTTAGACTGTGAGTGTGTGTGTAGGACCAGACGTGAAATGATAGCGTCCGGGACGCCTTGACGACTTAGACTTGACGACGAATTCTAAGCTCGACAAACAACAACTTTTGACACCGTAGGATTGCCATGTGTGTGCGTGCGTGTGGACACCCTAGAATAACCCTTCCTACACTTGTCATGTCATGTCATTGTTACATAAAAAGCCTTTGGGCGTTTCGGATGCTCTCCATGCGAGAGTGATTCCCGTGACCGTTGTACAAAAAGCCTGCAGGCGTTTCAGGTGCTTCCCTTGCGGAAGTGATCTCCGTGTTACAAAAAGCCTGCGGGCGTTTCAGGTGCTTCCCTTGCGGAAGTGATCTCCGTGTTACAAAAAGCCTGCGAGCGTTTCAGGTGCTTCCCTTGCGGAAGTGATCTCCGTGTTACAAAAAGCCTGCGGGCATTTCAGGTGCTTCCCTTGCGGAAGTGATCTCCGTGTTACAAAAAGCCTACGGGCGTTTCAGGTGCTTTCCTTGCGAAAGTGATCTCTGTGCTTCCTGTCCTGAGTTCTGGGGTTTTGGGGTAGGGTTGAGCGTGCGCACGGGGAGAGGGTCTGATCCCCCTCGAACCGTAAGGCGTGAACCCTTCGTGTTTTACTAGTCCTGTCAGTTGTGTCGTGTCTTGTTTCTGTCTTGTTCTGACACCTTTAGGATAGTCCCGTAGTCGGTAGCACACGCTACGACTACTGTCTGTCTCGCTTTACTTTCCTGCTGCGTTACTACTTTTACAGCTCAGTATAACCCTAGCATGTTAATCAACCAATAAAATGATGTTTAATAATACAGTGCACTTGCAGTAGAGTCTGACAGTTTCTTGTATACTTTACCTGACGTACAGTTCCTGTCTTTGGTGTTGTACGTCAGGTGTTGAGCCAGAGTACGTCGACGAGGCGGACTTGTCAGCAGACGTGGAGCCGGAGGATACTGATCCAGAGTACATCCCAGAGGAGGACCAGAGTTAGAGGCCTCTCATTGCTGTTCCAGAGTTTCTGTTCCAGTTTAGATTGGGTGCGTAGCACCTTTTGTTTTTCCGTCTAGTTTGGGTGCTTGCACCAGTAGTTTTCTTTTCTGCAGTTGTAGCCCTTCGGGCGTTTAAGACTCTCAGTACTTTGGATGAATGTTTTGGAATAAAATGATATGCTCTTTCCTTTCAGTACTTTTATTGTTCCGTACTAACTTGCAGGGACCTGTTCCTTCGTTTTGGAATACCACAGACGCTTATTGGGTCTGAGCTCTCAGCTCCGGCCTAAGAGGGCCTTAGTCACGCTCCGCCTCCGTACTTTTGGGAAGCGGGGCGTGACACATTCTTATCCTCTAGATGAATCCTATTGGTACATATGGTCTCGCTGATACCCTTCAGGTCAGCGATGTTGTAACCTATTACTTTTCTGTGGGATCTAAGGATTTTTAGGAGACTCTCTAGCTGGTGCTTGGTGAGGGCCGCATTCACAATAACAAGGTATGTGGAATTTTACCTAAGAAAGCATATTTCAAATTGGCAGGGAGGGATTTTAGTTCTACCTAAGGGGGCACTGTACCCCCGTCATCTCTCACATGTTAGAAAGATGCGTCCTTAATTTCTGGTTCAGAAGGTGGAAACTCTTCGTTGGCGGGATCATATGAAGAGCAGTGAGATGATGGTGCGTCATGACAGACGTCTGTAGATTCCGTTTTCTAGCGCACCTGTCAACGAAGGCACGGTGTTCAGGTATATATCCACTATCAAACATAGAATTTGAAATTCTTCCCTGGTCAAGGTAGTTTCGCGATGGTGAGGGATCTGTGTACTCCTCATAGGCATATTCTTCACATGCTGAAATCTGTGGGAGGCTATCGATGTAGAAGCATAGCGTGTCTCCCTCGTACCACACGTAGATTCCATCAGCGACGGGGACACCATCCAGGGCGTCTGCATTATAGAAAGCATTTGCAATAAAGATTGAGAGCTATTGTGTAACCGGGTCATCTGTAGGGAATTCCACTGGGCCATGGGCCCATACATCAGCTACCACGCTCTCTATTTTACCCAACAACTGAGAATCGTTCAACGGCTCCAAATGATGAGTCTATCTCCAGCCTGCATCAACAGGCAAGGTTTCAGTGGTCTGGAGGTGCATCACGTCCTCTTTGAAGCTTATGCAAATGTCGCCCTCAATAGTACCTGCATCAGAAACCTTGTTCGTTATATGATCCATAACTAATTACTGATTTGCGACCTGCAACATAGGTCCCTGAGCCGATAAACCGAACTGCATCAATCAGTTCCATGGCTGTGCATTCGAACATGGATTCGTCCATGCGCGAATCTTGAAGACCATGTAAGTGATAAGGAGAGAAACTGAACTCATCTGAGTCACTGTCAGACTCACATGTCCACTGTACTTGCATCACCATCTCCATTATGCCTGATTAGTCAGGAAATAATCGCTAGCTGGAGGGAGATGTTAGTAGCAAGGCAAAAAAGAGAAAGAGAATAAGCGGGTGGTAAGGTGAGAAATGGTTAGAATGCTAGCGAGCTTCTCAAAATAAAAATAAACTGAGATAAACACTATTACTGTCCCCGGCAACGGCGCCAAAAACTTGACACATCCGAAACCTACACCTAGATTCCACCTGGCGGCGTCACGATCGCCAGGCATGGTATGGCCCCTAGGTTTCAATTCCAGGCTCAATCCACAAGCGAATGGTGTCAAGTTGTAGTATAAATGATATGGAATCCCACAGGGACGATGATAGTGTATATGGGTTCTCAGTTTACTTCTAAATCTTGAAGTGAGATAGCTATCGGGTTGAAAGAGTTGATTGAGGTGTTGTTGTTGTTTTACTAAAAAAGGACTAGGGCATTAGGGCTCACCGCTAAGATCATCGGGGATCGACGTTGGAATAGAATCCTTACGTTGCATTAGGGTTAGGGGATTAATCTCCCAATTCGTACCACTCCCGTGGGTTAGAATTGTGAGGTATTTCGGTAGCTCTCGTTGACGCAATGGCGGTAGCCGTCAACGTAGCGGTATAGTTCGTCGATGGATCCCCTCACAGTGTGATCCGGGCATGGTCACGAGCCTTGATTGGATCCACCGATTTCCCTATTTGAATCCCAAAGATACCCCTTAAGCACATCAATTCCACAGACGTGGGCATGATCTCAGTACGGGTTATCTAGGGATTAGGTATGATCGATCGAAATACTTCCATAAATCCCTAATTCAACGTAGAGAACTAGATCTACGTCTTCCCCCTAGGATCTTAGGGCTAACCCATCAACCTTAGAAAGACCTACTCACACATGGCAATATTCACGAATAAAAACATCATTTTTAGAGATGAAGACATCATATCAATCGAAAGAATAAAAATAGAAGACTTACAACGGGAGATAGACAAGAATTGCAATTTATATATCCAAGGAAAATTCCAGGTTCCCAAGCGCAAGAACGATAGAGAACAAAATTACGAATCCGATAATTTTCGATCCTTTATCTTCAACAAAAATTAATCTAAAAATCCAACAAGAAATCGTCGTAGCTCCGCTCTCTAAGTATTCGAAAACTCCAAAGTGAATCGCTCCCTTTCACCCTCGCGAGCTCCCAGCCTTCAGTCCCCAAAATCGTGCAACTAACGGCTTCAGCAAATACTTCCAAAAATGGACTTGGCACTGTCGACCGAGTAGGCTGCTCGGTCGAGCAGTGCATTGCTCGTTCGGTTGCTCGGACCGAGCAGCTGTGCTGATCGATCGAGCTTGACAGGGAATCGAAAATATTCAAAATCCTCACTCTGCCTGCACAGGCCGAGTCAGCTCAGCTCGGTCCGAGCAGAGGCTGACTCGGTCACTAAAGATCTGCTCGGGCCGTGCGCTAGAGTTGCTTCAGCTTTGAAAATCGACGCTACTCGACTGAGCAGATGAAGTGCTCGGTCCGAGTGATCCCTGTATCAGCTACTTTTTCTCATTTGAATCTGCTCGGTCCGAGCATCTGTACTGCTCGACCGAGCAGTCTGGGAAATAAATTCCAAGAGCAGCTGAAGCTCCTCTCTCTCCTCCTGCTCTCTCTCTTCTCCTCCAATGGCTCCAAAAGTATGGCAAACTCCTACAGGGCTCCACCAATGAGCTCACAGGCATGTCGGATGTGTCCATACCTAAGTAGGGTCCCAAATCACTCAAAAATCCATGAAAACTCATAAAACACTACGAAACTCTAATATAACGTCAGAAATGCGATATCGTAGTAAAATGTGGGATTTGGATGTGAAAATGACATGGAATGAAATGGAATGATGATATGAAAATAGTGGAAAATATTGACACATCATGCACCCATGCATGAGATGAACTCAATGGTCACATATTGTACCCTCCGACTTGAGTCACGTAGTTCTAGTGTAGCTTGCACGATCACTTCTTTGCAGTACTTGCACTTTACCTACTACATTTGTACAGTCATCGTACTTTACTTGTCGTACTTTTAGCTACAGCAGTAGCCTATTACACTTGCACTTCCACGTACAGTTGTTCTCTCCTTCCAGTGGTGTTTACTTTTACCACTCAGTTGTGTACAGTTACTTTACTTTTCGCTCTGGTCTGCTTGTACGTAGTTACTTTTGTAACGGTCTGTTTTCGTTGTACTTTGTTCGTGCACGTGCTTTTGGCCGTGCACGTGTTTATTTTAGACTTTATTTGTTTGTGAACACTTTGGTGTGATATGTCGTTGTGAACGTCTCTGAGAGTATTAAATAGTGGCACTAATTTGGAACGACATTTCTCGAGTCGTTTTCCCACAATTTAATCTTATTCGATGAGACGTTGCGATTTTCACTTTTGACGGGAGACGTTCCTATTTTTAGTTTCGTCGTCCGACGTCGAAATCGAGACCCATCTTCTTAGTTAGCTTTCTTTCATCACCACGATCACCCCGATATTTATTTTATAATTTTTGGAGTTTGTTTAACCACTTTTACATTTTTTACAAAGCTTTAAATATTTTTAATAGCTACGTTTTAAATTATTTTCGGCCAAATAAAATTTAATTAAGTTTAAAACGTTTAAACAATTTTTGAGCCAAATCTTAGCCCCTATCTTGGCCGCACCCAATCCCTATGTGATTAGGAAAGAGAGATTTGAATTTTAAATTATTTTAAACTCCTAATCCCATTAGGATTAGCCCTAGACCAAGTCAACCCCTCTACACTATATAAACAACCCCTAGGAAGACCTATTTTCGCAAGAAAATTACCCTAGCCGCTTCCAAAACCCAAATTCACACTTGCGACGAATCGTCGCAACCCCGTTTAGCCGTCACCCGCACCGACCGAGGAAACAGCCCCATTTTCCCCGCACCGACCGAAGCCCCCGCCCGCACCAAGCTCCGTCCGCACCCACTGCAACCGCCCGCTCGCATCTCCATGTCCGACCGAGAGGATCTCTCGGTCAGACCGAGAGACCCCGCCCGCTCAGCGCTCGCTCCGCACCCCGCATCGCCCCGCTCCTGTCGCCCGCTCCGCACCGTGCCTGACCGAGGCGCCCGCCCGCTCACGCCCGCACTCCACAACGTTGCAACGGTTGCAACATTGCAGCGCCCGAACCCCCGCATCCGCAGCGCCCGACCGACGGCTTGCTCCGCACCGACCGAGAGCACCGACCCCCGCATCGCACCCCGCTGCGTGCACGGCCGTCTGCAGTGTCTGACCGAGCCGTTCCCCCGCACCGGCTGTGTCCGACCGAGAGTCAATCGTCGCAACCCCGCATCCGTCGCACCGCTTGCCACTGTGGGCCCCCCAAGTTCTCCAGAGATATTGTGGGTCCCCCATTGGTCCCTAGGACTACTATGGGCCCCACCTAGGAGCTTTCTCTCCGACGATTTGCCGTTTACGACGTTGCGACACGTCGTAGCCCGTCGTCGCACGTGCTAGCTTTGGAATCTGGATCCGTTGCTCCGGTTGCTGCTCTGATCTTTCCAGCGAGGAATCTATTTTGGAATCTGGACTTGGAGCGCAATCTTTTATTCCAACCCCTGGCGTCGCTACCCGACGCCAGTGTAGCTTTCGCGTCGTGTTGAGGTAACGCTTTGCACCCCTAGGACCCCCAACCTATTGCATGTTAATCAAGACTAAAATCAATGTTTTTAAAGTATTTTAAATGTTTTAGAATTCACTAATCAAGAATAATAAAACGGATGTAGGCCGGTGGACTTGTGCACGTAGAATATTGTGACTTTGGACTCGTTGGACGGTGTTCTCAGACGTTGTACTTGCAGGCAAGTGAAACTTGCCAACTCTTGTGTAGGGCCATGTTTTTAGGCCACTTCCTTATTTTTAGCGTAAAAGAGACTAGACAGTGAAATGATAGCTGTCTAGACGCAATTTTAGGATCTAGCTTGACAACAAAGCTAAATCCGTCACCCTGCCATGTCATGCATGCATTGATATCTGTCACGTTTAATTTCCTTATCTGTACGCACTTTTAACCGTCATGCATTGCATCTTACATGTTATCCAAGTTAATTGTTGCATCCGTAGCACACGCTACAATACTTATACTTGTACTCCCTTGTCCGGCTAGGTGCACCCCTATGCCATCATGATAAAACACTTCCTGGCTCGTGATCCAGAAGATGGGCGCCAGTCCATATACACATGGAGGGGTAGGGATAAGCGATCACTTGAGCTTAGAAGTTGGCCCGCGCAGCCACTCTAGCCAAAAGGCGTAATCTCTGTGCACGACGTGCTTACTTTACTTGTCTTTACTAGTGAGTGTTTCTTGTAAAACTTGACATCCAATCCATTCTCGTACTTTACTTTACTTTACTTGTTGCACACATACTTTAACTGCCATGTCATTGCATTCATGCTAGAACAACTAGGTTGCTTTACCTACTTTCAGTTTCCTTGCACAAGTCTCTTGTAGACTTGCTGACATGTGCCCTTTGCTCTTTTGGGTGTCACATGTTAGACCCTGAGCCAGAGATCGTAGCTGAGGACGTGGTGTTTGCTGACGCTGAGCCAGAGCCTACTTTTGACGATGAGTTGGTGGACACCGGAGACCAGTCTTAGAGACTGATTTGGAGTTGCTTTTGCTTAGGTTGTTGTTAGTTGTCGGTGCGTAGCACCATTACTTTGTTTTCGTACTTTGTACTTTTGTTGGCCATGCTGGGGCCTCTTTTAGACTCTTTTCTTTTAGCCTGGTGGCTTTTCTGCGATGTTGGAATTTATTATTATGGATATTCTGAGATTTATCTTTTGTCTCACTTCCTTATTATTATCTTTGTTTCGTTTCGCGTTGCAAGGACCTGCAGTTTAAAGTGATTGACGCTTATCAGACTTGCAGCTTTGTAGCTTCAAGTCTGAGCAGACCTTCTCACGCTTCGCCTCCACGTTTTTGGGAAGCGGGGCGTGACAGGTTTTGTTGGTGGCCCACGCAGGTCGTATCTTGCAATTACGAACTAATGGAACAACGATAATAACGGAATGTCTATTAAATAAATTGCAACATCCAAGTCATTAAGCTTTGAGTCTAATTTGTTTGTTCGTTTTCAATGTCATTAGATGGCTGGACGACGATAAACCCGATCTGGTAGTGGGCCCAATCGTGCTGAGGTACCGGATAGAGAGCCCACCAATGCTGAGATCATGAGGATGATGCATCAGATGATGCAGGTGCAGCATGGCATGCTCCAGAATACCCAGAGTGCTCCTCGCTACGAGCCGGGAGCGAAGCAGTTTCGGGAGCTGGGCCCGACTTACTTTGATGGATCTGAAGGACCGTTGGCTGCAGAGGAGTGGATCAGGAATACTGAGGATAATCAGAAGATGTCGAATGTCAACCCGGCTGGATGGGTTGATCTGGTGAAGAAGCAGCTTAAGGATAATGCCCGCAACTGGTGGGATGCAGAGGAGGAGTTGTTGGTGAGTCCTATACCCTGGGCTACTTTCAAGTCCAGGTTCGATGAGGAGTACTTTCCGAAGGCTGCCAGGAGGGAGATGTTGCAGCGCTTCATTGAGCTGAAGCAGGGAAATCTGACGGTGGACCAGTACCACCAGGAGTTTACTAGGCTGAGTTGCTTCGCGTCGAAGATGGTGGAGGATGCTTAGGAGAAGGCTCAGAGGTTTCTGCAGGGTCTTTCCCTAGACTTGCAGAGCCTAATGTCTACGACGGATATGGAGTCATATCAGAAGTTACTGGTAGCTGCTCGGAGACACGAGAGGATTACGAGGCAGAAGAGAGGACAGGCACCGGGAGCTGGGAAGAGGCCTATGGAGCAGATCAGAGGAGTGGTGAGGACTAATCAGACAGTGCAGTTCAAGAGGCCAGGTGGGCCTACTCAGAAGACTTGCCATTTCTGTGGCAAGACTGGGCATGTTAAGGAGCAGTGTAGGAGGATGTTAGGACAGTGCCTGATTTGTGGAGATCCTACACATACTATTAAGGAGTGCCCGAAGTCTAAGCAGCCTTGGAAGGAACCAGTCGCAGCACAACCGTTACAGCAGAGAGCACATGTACCTGCAGGTCGTGGACCAGCCCTCGTTCCGCAGAAGCAGGCTTTTCAGCAGGCCATGCAGCCGAGGAGGCAGGCTTACCTGATGACGGCAGTGGAGAGCGAGGCTGTGGATGAGGTTATCGCAGGTAACTCTTAACCTAGTTGTTTCCTTCCTTAGATAGTTTTGATTGTTAGCCATGTTTGGTTGCTTGCATATGATTGTCTGCTAGAATAGGGTTTGATTGTTAGACTGTTTGTTAGGTGTGATTTTGGTTTGCACATTTCCCGCACGGGTCCTCTTTGACTCGGGTGCATCGATGTGCATTATTTCTAGGAGCTTCGTGGAGAAGCATTCCTTGACGACTTCCCCTCTTCCCAAGAGTAGGAACATCGTTACAGGAAATGGCGTGATCTCGGTGCATCTTGGGTGCAATTCTTGCCCTTTGGTGGTCTATGGACATGAGCTTTATGCTGATTTTATTGTCCACGACATCATCAACTATGATGCAGTGCTTGGGATGGATTGGCTAGCGAGTTTCTATGCTACGATCGATTGTCGGAGGAAGAAGGTGGTGTTCGAAATCCCTGGACATCCGGTGTTTGAGTTCAGTCGAGGTAGAAGTTCACTTGGCCCTGTCAGGTTTCGGGCCAGACCGGTGGAGTTTGTTGCTATGCAGATGGAGCAGAGTAGACCAGCTGTGGTACGTGAATTCGACGACGTCTTCCCCGAGGAGATGTCTGGACTGCCACCCGATCGAGCTCTCGAGTTTTCGATCGATCTTATTCCGGGAGCACAGCCTATTTCGAAGGCGTCGTATCGAATAGCTCCGGCAGAGTTGGAGGAGTTGCGTAGGCAGCTGGATGATCTTCTACAGAAGGGTTACATCAATCCTAGTGTGTCTCCGTGGGGAGCACCGATGTTGCTGGTGAAGAAGGATGGTTCGCGTCGCATGTGTGTGGATTACCGGGAGCTGAATGCTGTGACTATCAAGAATAAATATCCCTTGCCTCGTATAGATGACATCTTTGATCAGCTTGGAGGATCGAGGGTGTTCTCTAAGTTGGATCTGAGGAGTGGTTACCATCAGCTTAAGGTGAAGAAGGAGGACATCCCGAAGACAACGTTCAGGACGAAGTATGGTCACTACGAGTTCATGGTTATGCCTTTCGGTGTGACCAACGCACCCGCAGTTTTTATGAACCTGATGAATCTGATCTTCTACGACTTTCTAGACAAGTTTGTCGTTGTCTTTATTGACGACATTCTGATCTATTCAAAGTCGGAGGAAGAGCATGCATCGCACTTGAGGACAGTGTTGGAGATTTTGAGGAAGCATCGTTTGTATGCTAAGTATTCCAAGTGTGAGTTTTGGCTGGATAGAGTTGCTTTTCTCGGGCATGTGGTGTCAGGTGATGGAATTTCGGTGGATCCCGAGAAGATTATGGCTATCAGAGAGTGGCCTGTTCCGCAGTCAGCGTCTGAGATCCGGAGTTTCCTTGGGCTTGCAGGCTATTATCGGCGTTTCATTAAGGACTTTTCCCGGATTGTTGAGCCGATGACCAGACTGACGCGGAAGGATGTACCATATGTTTGTTCTGATGATTGCGAGAAGGCTTTTGATATTCTGAAGGAGAGATTGACGACTGCCCATGTACTTGCTGTGCCTGATCGGAGTGGAGGATTCGAGATCTGTCACGCCCCGCTTCCCAAAAACGTGGAGGCGAAGCGTGAGAAGGTCCACTCAGACTTGAAGCTACAAAGCCGCAAGTCCGATAAGCGTCAATCACTTTAAACTGCAGGTCCTTGCAACGCGAAACGAAACAAAGATAATAATAACGAAAGAGACAAAAGAAACATCTCAGAATATCCATAAACTAAGTTTCCAACATCGCAGAAAAGCCATCAGGCTAAAAGGAAGGAGACTAAAGGCCCAAACATGGCCAACAAAAGTACAAAGTACAAAACAACGGTGCTACGCACCAACAACTAACAAAAGGCCTAAAACAACATAAAGCTCCACAAAACTCAAAGCATGGTCACCGGGTCCACCAAAATCCTCCTGGGCAGCCATGGACTCAGACTCAGCGTCAGCAAAACCTCACGTACTCAGCAACGGTCTCTGGCTCAGGTCTAACATGTGACACCCAAAAGAGCAAGGGGCACATGTCAGCAAGTCTGGAAGACTTGTGCAAGTGAAACTGAAAGTACAAGTAAGAGCAACCTAGCAGTTCTAGTATGAATGCGATGACATGGCAGTTTAAAGTATGAGTGCAACAGGTAAAGTAAAGTAAAGTACAGTACGAGCATGGCATGGCATTCACAAGACAAGTACAAGACAAGAAAAGTAAGCACCTCGTGCACAGAGATTCCGTCTTTTGGCTAGAGTGGCTGTACGGGCCAACTCTTAAGCTCAAGTAACCGTTTATCCCTACCCCTCCACGTGTGTCGAGCCAGGGCCTTACCCCCGAACTTGGAATGCTCGCTTCTGGACCACGAGCCAGGAAGTGTGTAAACAAGTATGGCGTAGGGGTGCACCTAGCCGGACAAGTAGTACAAGGACAAGTATTGTAGCGTGTGCTACGATGCAACAATCAATGCATGGATGACATGGCATGGCAAGTAGTAAAGCGTACAAGTAAGAAAGTAAACGTGACAGTTTAGCATGCATGAATGACAATTTTAATGGTTGGATCTAGCTTCGTTGTCAAGCTAGATCATTTAGGTGACGGATCTAGTTTCGTTGTCAAACTAGATCAAGTAGGCGTCTAGTCAGCTATCATTTCACCGACTAGTCTCTTTTACGCTAAAAGCAAGTAAGTGGCCTAAAAACATGGCCCTACACAAAAGTTGGCAAGTTTCACTTGCCTGCAGCTATCACGTCAAGAAGACACCGTCCAACGAGTCCAAGGTCACGATTCCTACGTGCACAAGTCCACCGGCCTACATCCGTTTTATTAATCTTGATTAGTGATTTCTAAAACATTTAAAATACTTTAAAAATACTGATTTTTAGTCTTGATTAGCATGCAATTGGGTTGGGGGTCCTAGGGGTGCAAAACGTTACCTCAACACGACGCGAAAGCTACACCGGTGTCGGGTAGCGACGCCGGGGGTTGGAATAATAGAACGCGCTCCAAGTCCTGATTCCAATATAGTTTCCTTGCTGGAAAGTTCAGAGCATCAACCCGGGCGACGATTCCAGATTCCAAAGCTCGCACGTGCGACGACGGGCTACGACGTGCGACGACGTCGTACGCGACGAATCCTCGAAGAGCAAGCACCTTGGTGGGGCCCACAGTACTCCTAGGGGCCTTTGGGGGACCCACAATAACTCTGGAGAACTTGGGGGGCCCACGGTGGCAAGCAGTGCGACGGGTGCGGGGTTGCGACAAGTGGCCGTCGGTCGTACCCCTCCAATGCGGGAGAAACCCTCGGTCGTGCGCTGTGAATGCGGGGGCTGCGACGTTGGGGTGTGCAGCAGCTGCGGGCGATGCTTGGTGCGGGGTTTCTCTTCGGTCTGGTCGATGGGGAGCTTCGGTCGTGCGGGGTGCGGAGCGGGGCGACAAGCGTTGCAACGTTGCAAGCGTTGCAACGTCGCGGGCTTCGGCGATGGCGGGCGGGCGCCTCGGTCAGATGCGGGCGACAGCTGCGGGCGATGCAGCGATGCGGGGAGCGGCTGTGAGCGGGGGCGGCCATCGGTCTGACCGAGAGATTTCCTCGGTCGGACACAGCTGCAGCGGGGCGACGGCCGTGCAAGCGAGCGGAGCGGGAGAGCGGGCGTTGGCAGCGGTCGGTGCGAGGAAAACGGGCCCGTTCTCTCGGTCGTGCGCGGGGGCTGAACGTCGCAACGTTGCGACGAATCGTCGCAACGTCCAAAATGAGTTTGGAAGGGGCTAGGGCTAATTTCTTTGGAAAATAGGACTTGCTAGGGGTTGCTTATATAGTATAGGTGGGTTGACTTGGTCTAGGGCTAAATCTAATAGGATTAGAAGTTCAAAAAGATTTGAAATTTGAATTTAAACTTCTCCAACCCAATCTAGGATTTGACCTGGTCCAAATGAGCTGGAAATTGGCTCAAAAATTCTTTAAAACGTTTTAAACTCAAATAAATTTTATTTGGCCGAAATTAATTTAAAAATAAATTATTAAAAATATTATAAAACTTGTAAAAATTATAAAAGTGGTCAAAAGAACTCCAAAAATTATAAAATAAATATCGGGGTGATCGTGACGACGAATGTGAGCTAACTAAGAAGACGGATCTCAAATTCGACGTCGGACGATGAAACTAAAAATAGAAACGTCTCCCGTCAAAAGTGAAAGTTGTCACGTCTCATCGAGTAAGTTTAAATTGTGGAAAAACGACTCGAGAAGTGTCGTTTCAAGATAGTGCCACTATTTAATACTCTCAGAGTCGTTCGCAACGGCATATCACACAAAAGTGTTCACAAACAAATAAAGTCTAAAGCAAACACGTGCACGGCCAAAAGCACATGCACGAACAACGTACGACGAAAAAGTGGTCGTTACAAGATCTTTTGCGATGCTTCTGGCAAAGGTCTTGGATGTGTGTTGCATCAGCATGGGCATATGGTTGCGTATGCTTCTCGTCAGCTTAAGGCTCATGAGAAAAATTACCCGACACATGATTTGGAGTTGGCTGCAGTCGTGTTTGTGCTCAAGATTTGGAGACACTTCCTGCTGAGTGAGAGGGTGAAGATCTTCACTGATCACAAAAGCTTGAAGTATATCTTTACGCAGAAGGAGCTCAACATGCGACAGCGTCGATGGTTGGAGCTCATGGCAGACTATGAGATTGATTTGCAGTATCACCCTGTCAAGGTGAATGTGGTTCCGGATGCGCTGAGCAGACTTCCAGCAGTGATGGTGTTGACCTCGTAGTGGAGATTGCAGCAGGATTTTTGCGAGACTGGTATCGAGATTATTCTTCCTGGAGAGACTTCTTCGTTGATGAGCATGCAGATACAGTCGACGATCGTGGATAGGATCAAGGCTGGACAGGCTGGAGATGCTAAGCTGGTGAAGATCCGGGAGCAGGTGGAAGCCGGTCTGCGGACTGACTTCTTGATTCACGAGGATGGTTCGTTGAGATTTGGAGCTAGGTTGTGTGTGCCAGCTGGAGATATCAGAGAGGAATTATTGTTGGAGGCACACAGTTCACCGTATTCTGTACATCCTGGTGGCACCAAGATGTACAAGGATCTTCGCCTGAACTTTTGGTGGCATGGTATGAAGAGGAGTGTGGCTCGGAGTGTAGCCAAGTGTTTGGTTTGCCAGCAGGTAAAAGCGGAGCATCAGCGTACGGCAGGGTTGCTACAACCGCTTCTGATTCCGGAGTGGAAGTGGCAGCACATCACTATGGATTTCGTGACTGGACTACCTCGGAGTCCGAAGCAGAATGACGCGATTTGGGTGATCGTAGACCGATTGACCAAATCCGCGCACTTTATTCCCTTCGAGTAGGACAGTCTATTGAGACGCTAGCGAGGAGATATATGGAGGTAAATTCTTTTACACTCCGATTTTATTTCCTTTTCCTAGTTTAGATAGTGATGTAACGTGAATCATGCAGGAGATCATACGACTTCACGGAGTCCCTGTGAGTATCGTGTCGGACAGAGACACGAGATTCACGTCTCAGTTTTGGCAGAGTCTGCAGAAGAGCTTGGGTACGAGTCTGAGTTTCAGCACGGCGTACCACCCGCAGACGGATGGCCAGTCCGAGAGGACGATTCAGATTTTGGAAGACATGCTGAGAGCGTGCATGTTGGACTTCAAGGGATCTTGGGAGGATCATCTCCATCACGTTGAGTTTGCCTACAATAACAGCTACCAGGCGAGTATTGGAATGGCGCCTTTCGTCGCGCTATATGGAAAGAAATGTCGATCACCGCTGAGCTGGGATGACATTGGAGATCGGGAGCTGTTAGGACTGGAGATGATCGTGGAGGCCGTGGATGTTGTGAGGAACATCCGGGAGAAGCTGAGGATTGCGCAGGACCGTTTCAAGCATTGGGCTGATGCTAAACGGAGGCCTTTGGAGTTTCAGCCTGGCGATCATGTCTTTCTGAAAATTTCTCCGAACCGCAGAGTTATTCGATTTGGGAAGAGAGGCAAGCTGAGTCCGAGGTACATTGGGCCGTTTGATGTCCTGGAGAGAGTTGGAGCAGTGGCTTATCGCTTGGTATTGCTGCCGTCGCTGGAGGGAGTTCACGACGTATTTCACGTATCTCAGTTACGTCGATACGTTAGTGATCCGTCCCATGCTGTGGATTTCTCGGAGATCACAGTTCGTCCGGATCTGTCTTAAGATCAGCAGCCAGTTGAGATTCTGGATCGTCGACAGAAGCAGCTGAGGAATAATACCGTCGACTTGGTTCGAGTGCAGTGGCGTCACGGTTCCCCAGGTGAGTCCACCTGGGAGCGTGAGGATGAGATGAAAGAGCGCTTCACGCACCTTTTCCTGAGCAGTGCTTGAAGTTGATTCCGAGGACGGAATCATTTCTAAGGTGGGGAGGATGTAACAGTCTGTTTTCGTTGTACTTTGTTCGTGCACGTGCTTTTGGCCGTGCACGTGTTTATTTTAGACTTTATTTGTTTGTGAACACTTTGGTGTGATATGTCGTTGTGAACGTCTCTGAGAGTATTAAATAGTGGCACTAATTTGGAA